>WTSP01025729.1:0-19365 GCA_025331215.1 Actenoides lindsayi
CTTTTCTTTTCTTTCCCGCTCTCCCTTGTTCCACCCCCCCCCCGGCCCCCACCCCTTGTGGCCGTGTCCTTTTAGGAAGGAGTAAGTGTCTATTTATATATATTCTGAAAATGAAAGCACGTGGTATGTGTCCCCAGAAACTCCCATGGTGCTTGTGGCCACCCACTCTGGTGGGGACGCTGCTTTGCTGATGACCAACAACGGATGCTCCCCAGCAGCTTGTGCCGGCAGCTGAGGTGGGGGGTCAGCAGCAGTGGGTGTGCTGGACACCCTCCTGGACATAACGTCTCCTCTCCTCGTGGGACCAGAGGCTTCGTTCGGGATGTGGAAGTGGATGCAGGAGGAAGGAAGTTGGCAGCTGAGCTGGGAAGGATGTCGCGGGAGGACAGTTAGGACAGGCATGGGTGGGGAAGGCTGGAGCTGCTCTGTTTATTTACTTCGGTTGACTCCTGCCTCTGCTTTCAGTTGTGCTGCCTGGCCTGCCTGTGGTGATGGCTTCTCCATTCCTCTGTTAGCTCATCCAAGGGTGTGGTGTGTCGGCAGCCCCCGAGCCCCTCCCTCACTATGGTCACCAGGAGCTGCCCACAGGGGTCTGCTTTCCCAGGCTTCCTTGTCTCAGCTTGCACCACTCACCTGCTGCCCGTCTGCCCAGAGGAGCTGGAAACCCATCCGCACAAACAGCTGAGTCAAAAATAAATGAAAGGCAGATTATCCGAGGGAGACTGGCCCCGTCTTTGCTGCTCGCTCATGGCAGTGCAAGGACCTGGAAGCACAGCTTTCAAGTTTCTCTCTGTATTTATGTAACCCAAACTAACTCTTTTTTGGAAAGAGCCACCCTGTCTCATTTAGATACCTAAATATAGCAGCCGCTCTGGAGGGAAGATTAGCCTGCGAGTGCCCTGACGGGTTTGGGACCTTTGTGGACATCTGTAAGAGGGAGTTTAAACCTCGCTCAGTTATGCCTGGGGGGGGTTATTCCCCTGCCATTAGTGGGGTGGGCTTGCAGCATCCCGGAGTAGCAGGGAGCTTGCGGCACTGACCGGGGTTGCACAGGCTGACAGGGAAGCAGGAAACTGCAGAGATGTGAACTGCAGGTTGTTTTTTTTCTAAATGTCTTGTTGCCTTTTGAGGCCGGAGCTCATCTATGCCCAAACATGCTGTTTGCTAATGTGCCATCACCTCCCCTTGGAGAAAGGAACCGTGCTCCAAAGCGCAGAAGCAGAGCTGAGCTATGGGGCGTAAGCTCCGCATCTTGCCCTGACAAAGGGCCCCGTGGGGCTGTGGCACCTCGGGGTGATCATTCAGGGCTGCTGGAGCAGAGCCGCCGCTGCAACCTGGGTTTGGGCGGGAAGGCAAGGAAGGGCGAAGGTCCTTCTGTCCTTAGGTGTATGGGGCACCACAGGCATCAAAGTCCTTTGAGCTCCTTTAGTGAAAGATGCAGGACTGACCCTTTGAACTGCCGAGCAGAGGGACGTGCCACGGGTGCCGTTTCCTCTTGCCAGGGACGTACGCTCCCCACCCACGCGGGCACCAGGGCCTGTACACTGGGCCGAGACGCGGGCGGCGGCAGGATCCGGGCACTGTGCATGTCCCATGGACCCGCTTCTGCTTCTTCATACCCACGAGACCCCTCGTTGCCTTCAGAGTGAGCACAAGAGATGGGTTTGCCCGAGTGGTTTGACCACGCTAGCTTGCCCACGAGGCGTGGTGGGGTTCTCCTGTACCACCTGGGATCAGCAAGGCTTGCTTGTTGCACCAAATATTGATGGAAATGGAGTCTCTTGAAGGGGCACGAGGTAGCCCTTGTTTTTGTCTCTTGACATCTCCAACTGCCCTGCAATGAGGGTGCCGTGGGTCCCTTCCAAGGAAGCGGCTGTTTGTGTCCATGTGTGCCAGTGTCCCTGGGATGTGAGGCACGGGACACACGATGCTTGAGTCTCTGCAGCTGGCTATTTATAAGCACATGGAGGTGCACCTCTGTGTGCCCCCTCTGCTCCTCCCTGATTGGCAGTGCTGACAGCGAAAGCTCAGCTCCTTGACCCAGCTCTGCTGCAGGGGCTCCCTGATCTGTCTTGCTCTTCAGGCCCCAGCCGAGATGCGCAGGAGCTGCCTTATGTTTTCTGCAGGAAAGCAGAGGGTCCCTCAGCTATTTCAACCTTCTTCTCTGCTTTTCTTGTTGCTTCCTCTGCACACAGAGGCTCTGTCTCCCTGCGCACTTCCACATCTCCCTGCTGCCCACCCCTGCCCCTCACTGTGCCCTTTGCCCGGCTCAGAGCTGTGCAGCCTTGTGCCAGCACTCACCCCAGTGTGCAGGGTCCTCCGGCACCCCTGCCATCCCACTGGGCCAGGAGCCACACCTGGGACCCCTGGGGAGGTGTCAGTGAACACGTGTGCGATGGCTTCGCACTCTGCCCTCATCCAACCTTGCAAACCCCGTGTGATGCCCCCTCAGCTTCCATCACACAGGCAGGTTCAGCGCTGCTCTGTGGCAGCCCCACTGGTCCCTGCTGGGCAGAGGTGCCTGGGTCTGAAGGAAGGACCCTGCTACTTTGGTGATGCCCTCCTCAAGTCTGTGTTACTCGGCCCTAGCAAGGTGGAGGTGAAGCAGAGAAGGTAAAGGCTGCGCATGGAAATGGGAGGAGGCAGTGTGGTGGCCAAAGGGCTCACAGTGTCCCCAGGCTCCCCAAGCCACTCCAGCAGATGGCTGCAGCTCTCCCGCTCTGCGCTAAGGAATACAAATGTGCAGCAGATATGGTTACCCAGCCCCGAGAGCGGTGTTAGCTTTCATCTAGATCGATACCCCTGCTTGCCTGTGTCTGAGGGAGCACTCAGCTGGCAACTCGAGCCTGGACGGGAGGAGCCACCCACTGAGGTTCTGCTGCCTGTTCCAGACCCTGCCTGTCCGTCTGTCCGTCTGCCTTGGTGTGGAGGCAGAGCCGGTGCTGACCGCAGCACCGTTGCCGTGCTGTCGGACTCCATCATGCGTAAAATGTAATAAATAGGGCCATAAGCCTTTTACGAAAGTCTATTTCCACTCTTGGATCCGGGATTTAATGCATGGCTGCTTAGAGAGGCTGAGGATTTCAGGGGTCAGCAAGGCTAATTGCACTGCTGGAATAAAAGGGCGCACGGCAGGATCCTGCGGGCAAGCGGGAGGGGGTGCCGGGGGTCCCAGCTGCCTGCCATGCTGCTTTGGTTCTGTGTGCTCCCCGCCAGCAGCCTGGGAAGGTAGCGGCCACACGTGGTGGCTTGGCAACAGACATGGTCCCCAGGCAGTGCTCCTGGGCTGGGTGCTGGTGGCTTTTGGGGTGGGGGGACCGTGCCAGCTGGGAGTCACATGCTGCAGGTGTTTGGGTCCTCACTTTTGGTGTCCCTGAGCATCTGCCTGAGCATGTCTGGGCAAAGTGCTTGATCTTAGGTTACCTGGAAGCCAGGGAAAGTCTCCATGGGAGCCAAGGGCCAGTGAGTATCAGGGCTGTCCTGGTGCAGGCAGGTGCTGGGCTGGTACCGCTGGACCCAGTGCCATCTTGGTCCTAGCCTGCAGCATCTTCTTGAGCTGCAGAAGAGAGCTGGATACCACCCAGTCAGGCTTCCCACTGGGCTGACTGGCTCCAACATCACAAACTGGGGCGTGAAGGGATGTGTGTGCTCAGAGGTGGTGCTGCTGGGAAGACAGCCCCACCAGCAATGGAAATGCAGTGCCAGGGCAAGAGCAGGGGGCACAAACCAGGCCAAGTGCTGCGGTGCTGGGTGTGCACCCGGCCAGCACGGGACAGGGGGTCAGGACGTGGACTGCACTCCAATGGAGGTGTCGGGGGGAACTGATGGGATGGGCAGGCTCCACGGGGACAACTGGCAGCCAGCGCACACTCTGTAAGGCGAGGGGGACCCAGATGCCCGCAAGCTCCCGGGGCTTCTCCCTGTGCCAGCCGTCCGCACAGGGCTGGCAGGGCTGTGCCGCTGGCCGTGGCAGACGGAGGACGCCAGCTCCGCTCAGTTACTTTCCTGGCTGATCCCGTCATCTCCATCTCACGCCAAGTGCTGAAGTCGTCATGGAAACCAGCATGGAGGCAGCCTCGCCAGCAGCTCCCGCGCGGGATCCTCGGTCTGAGCGCCTGGCCGGCACTGGTCTGCTGTGATGGTGATGGGTGGCCAGCTCAGTCGGCCACTCGCTGCTGGTCCTTATTCCTCGAGGGCATCAGTTTGCTGCCGGGCTCCTGTGATGCGTGTGCGCAGTCTCTTCCCTGACGTTGTAGCAGAGCCCAATCCATTAGTGCTCACCAGTCCCAGAGAGAGTTTTGCAGAAAGCACCAAAAAAAGCACCCTATAGTATTGCTATTGATAGTACTTGTTCACAAAATTATCTTTAGCAACACTGTTCCCACCTTCATTCATAACAGCCATTGCATGGGCCTGATTCTTCTCCCTGCTGCCCAAGTGGTTTTGAGGTAACCCCGATCTCCCAGAGTATCCCACTCACCCTGCACTTCCACTGCTCACCAGTGTTTCAGTTGGCTGTGGAAAGAGATGGTCTGCAAACCTTTCCCTGTAGTGGGAAATGGAAAGGGAGGGGTTTTTTTTCCAGGGTTAATTTTTCTCTGGTGACTATAACTCTGAACTCTGCTTGCCTTTTCCTCTCCTCCCACGTTGCTTCTGTCTAGCAGGGCTATTTCATGCCAAAGGCTTTCTCCCTGGAGCATCCCTGCTGGAAGTTCATGCTGGTGCTGGGTCTTTGCTTGATCAGTGGAGGAGGCAGTGCCTGAACTTGACTATTGGGGATGGGGTATTTTCTACTTGTATTTCAGGGGATGTTTTTGTAGCTTTCAAGCTATGGTCCTCCCTTCCCAGCATCTTCCATCTTCAGAGTTCATGCAGACTCCTGGGAGGGTACAGAGCTTTGAAAGGGCTTTGAGGATTCATGGGTTCAGCCCACTGCTTTGAGGCAGCAACTCCTACCACTGCCAGGGAAAGGCCAATTTCTCCTATTCTTGAACTCAGCAGTCACAGAGTTCCTCAGGTTCCTGGGCTAATCTGTTCCTGCCTTTAACAAGCTGCCTCATTAAAGTGTTTTTCCCTAATAACCAACCCTTAAGGCTGGGTGAGAGGCTGGTGATGTTCGACTGCAGTAGACAACTGGAGACCTGCAGTCTGCAAAGGGCTTTTCCAGCTGCTCCAGCCCTCTCCCTCCTGTGTGCTGCTGGCTGGGCTGCGAAGGGGACAGGAGCCCAGAGCACCCCAAACCATTCCTCTCCTGGGCTCCAGATTTACTGCACCCACAAACCACAACTGTGTCAATGACGGGGTCAGGTTGCAGTGGGGAAGGCATCTGCCCTTGGGGTGCAGCAAATGGGGGATACTGGGACTAAACTGCCCTGCTGAACAGTCTTCCTGCACACTATCCTTACCCAGCGATGTGCTGCGCTGGGGCTGCTTGATGTCACCCTGTGAGGCAAAGCCGTGCGTGCAGGTTGAGGAGCAGGCGTGCCCGGGTGCCTCGTGCCGGGAGCTGTCTGCCCAGCCTTAATGGGGGGTTTTGAGCTTGGTGCCTGGGAGCTGGGGCAGCTGGTTTGGATAAAGGGAAGTGCAAATCTCCCTCCTGAGGGCCTGCTCTGTGTGGAGGAGGATGCACACAGCTTGCGGCCATGGCCTCCTGCGAGTGTCCATCCCTCAGACTTCAGCCCGCGGTGGCTGCCCTGGCTGAGTGGGGTGCAGAGCTGGGAGCCCTCGGGGTGATGGCTGAGAAGGACCCGATTCGGCAGCACCTCCGGCAGCACGGCAGCATTTCATGGCTGCCACAGCCTGGGCTGAGCCAGGCCATGGTTTTTAGGGTGGCGATGATGTAAGGCAGGAAGGTGCCTGGTACCGGCACTGCTGGGGCAGTTCTGTTTATATATAGCTGACCCAGTTGCTGAGCGGGGGCTGTGGTGCCGCACGTGGGGTGCGTGTGTGCACTGGGGCTGCACCAGCATCGGCCTGGGAGCGCAGGGCTGAGGATGCCCGGGCAGCAGTTGCTGGCACCCTGCTCTGTGGAAGGGCTGCAGGATCTCTCTGCTCGCAAGCTGCCTGCTGCCGAGGGCACTCAGGCAGCAGCTGCCTGCCTCACAGCCTACCCCCCCACTGGCACCCCGGCTCTCCCAGGGAAGGAATAGCTGACGGTGCCCCAGCAGAGATGGGAGCGGGCAGGAATTGCTGCTGGAGGGACCAGCCTGAGGCTTACCCAGCTGTGCCTGGGCTGAGACGGGATCCTAGCCCAGGGCAGCACTCAAGCCCCCATTCCGAGAGGCACCCTGTGTCCCGTTGGGTCAGCCTGCCTCCCGGCCATCCCCTCCCCTCCAGCCAGGCCTGGGTGTTGGGTGCTCGATGGAGCTGTGTCACTGCTGGCCGCAGGTCTGTGTGCACGGGTGTGCATGGGCCATGCGTGTGCATGCACCGGTGAGGCAGGAGCTGTGGTGCACCATGCCCTGCGCCGGGGCTGATGTATGCCATGTCCCACTGCCCATCCTGCCCTGCCTGCCCTGGGACGGCAGCTCTCAGTGGGCAGGCAGGAGTGCTGGGGTGGCTGGAACAGGGTGGCAGAGATGCAGGTATGTTGTCCCTGTGCCCTGGTCACTGGGGAGCTGTGCTGCACCCCAGGGCTCAGATCATCTCAAAGGTACAGCCTGTTGCAGTGTGGTAGCCTCCCAGGCTCAAGTTCCCACAGGGGACAGGGTGCAAGGATGGGGCTGTACGAGGTGAGGATGCAGCCCTGCTATGAGTTCACATTCCCTTGGACCAGCAGACCCAGAAAATAAGGGAGCAATCACCCACCAAAATTCCACTGCTTCAAGCACAAATCTTGCATCGCTGCTCTGGCTTGGTACTGGTGTGCCTGTCCTGATCCCCAGGCACCTCCAGCCCCAGCTCACTCCTCAAGCTGCCTGCTGCTTGTGGTGGATGCTGCTGGTGTACGATGGACTTGGGGCTACTCTTGCAAAGCATTGGGCTGCCAAAGCAGTGCCTCTCGGTGCCAAGCACCTGGGAGCCAGCCACTTCCCCAGGATGGGAAGGAGATAAAAAGAAAATATCTCGTGAAGTGTTGCTGGTGGGACACCTCGCCACATGGTAGCCATGGCACACAGCTCGCCTGGGCGAGGAAAGGAGGCGTCATGGGTGCTCTGGAGTTTGCACCCAGGTGGGTCTCAGATGGTTTCTCGGGGAGGAGATGGCCTTCTGGTAGGGCTTGTACTGCTTGTCCAAGCTGCCCCAGGTGGCTGTGCAGAACCATCTCCTGTGCTGCCCCATCAGTTTTCTGCCCACCCCAAGCCCAGCCTTTTGGGCAGAGCATCGTGGGGGTGCCAGCAAGTGTAGGGACAGGGTCTGGTGCCGAACCGCCCACCATGCGAGGCTGCAGATGACCGTGTGCCTGAGACCTTGTCCCCAGCAAGCTGCTCTGCGGCAGGACACCGGTGCTGGCACAGTGAAGTGGGTGCTGTAAGAGCCAGGCACACGACAGTAGGTGGCATGGAAGCATGGCAGGGTGGCCCTGGAGAGACCACAGGACTCAACCCCATTAATCCTGCAGCTTCCTCCCTGGGATCAGGGCATCTGGCCAGGATGCTTTCCCAAAAAGAGCCGCTCTCCATGCGTAGTTGCCTCTGACAAGTTAGAGGGGACATGGTGTTCCCATCCAACAGCCTCGTGAGGTCCCTTTGGCTGGGTGTTTCCAGAGCTGTTGTGGTTGGCACACCTGGAGAAAGGCAAGTCCCCAAGGCAGGTCAAAGCAAAATGCTTGCTGCGGAAAGGGAAATTAATTATAGGTGCTTTGCTGCGCTCCAAGCAACTGCAAAGGCTGATGTTTCTCCTGTTGGCCGATAAACTAATTGTAATGACGAAACCTCAACAAAAGCAACACTCTTAAATGCTTTCTTAATTAATAATTCTCAATAATTACTTGACGTCAATGACCAATAAACATTTCAGAGGAGGGAAGTTGCTGTTAAGTGCCTGATACCTTTGCTCCTCCAGTCTCTGCGCCTGGGTTCCTGCAGCTCTGATGAGTCCCACAGAAGAGCGCAGGGAAGGCCAAGACTGATGTTTTTAAAGGAAAACATTAAGTAGGAAAAAAAGTGATTATTCACGTGCATGTCCACAGGGACAAGAGGAGGGAAGCTGAGCAACTGCTCCGCTCTGCTGCTCTCCACTGAGCAGCCAGCAAGGGATGGCAATGCCAACAGGCAGGTGCCCAGAGGGGTGGCACCTGTGGGTGCCAGTTCCCTGCCCCTCCTGTGCTGCTCAGCGCCTGGTGAGGAGCTTTCCTGGGGGCAGCACAAAGGGGAGGGCACCTTCCCAGGGAGTGCAAGTTCAAGGGGTCTTTGAGGCCCTGCCTGTCTTGCACCCTGGGAGGATCACCTCCTCCTTCACACGGGCATCCGCTGCATGCCTCTTCCTCCCCCTCCTTCCCACGGCCTGGCTAAGGGCAGCAGCTCCCGACTCGGCGCTGCCAGGCCTGAAAGCATCAGCAGCTGCATTTTGTTGGGTGGGAGTTGGGGGGACCCTGATCTGCTGTTAAGTGCAGCCTTGGGAAACCTGCCATTTGTCCTCACCGTGGTGTTCCTGGCTGTAGTGCAGTGCTGGGAGGGTTAATGTCCTCCTCCTCCTCCTCCTCTCGGCTTCACAGCCATCTTAAAACTGCTGGAGCCAGAGCTGTGCAGTCCCTGTTCCCACTCCTTTTACAGTATGGGCTGGCCAGCCAGCCCGGGAGCCCAGCCGGCTCCTCCATCCGTCCAACTCCTTCCTTTCCTTCTTTGGATGTCCCCTGTGCTCGCTACCCAGGCACTGCCACCCTCCCATGGGACCTGTGCCCTTGCAGAGGGGTGATGGCTGGAGCGAGGGGCTGCCCGGGGCTAGGGTGTAAGGCACAAGGTGCAATTTTTGCAGAGGTTTTTCCAGGACGGCGCTGGGTGTCTGCCAGGATGGATGCCAGCCGGCCCCCGGGCACGGTTAGCACTTAGCGAGCCCTTTATATCTGCAAATCCCTTGGCAGGCGTTAGCAAAATCCTCCTGCGGGGAGAGGTGGGAGAGGGTCACTGTCATTAGCCGGAGGAGGTTGATGAGGGTGGCAGAGCCAGGGAACGTGAACTGTCCAGGATGAAGGAGCCTGTTGCAGAGCATCCCATCAGGGATGGAGACACATCTCCTTCCAGCAGCAAAGCCTCACCCGGCACGTGTCACCATCCAAAAGAAGCTGCGGTCCTGGGGAGCAAAAGCAGTGGTGCCACGGGAGGCCCCTCCAGCCCAGAGAGCTGCAGGCAGGGAGGGCAGAGTTTCAGGCAAGGCAGGCTCTGCTTCCACCATCTGCCACCCCTCACATCTGGACTCGGGGGTCCCGGGGGTGTTTGCTGGCGGCCGTGGGAGAGTTGCTGGAGCATGCGCTGCTGCTCTCCTGATGGGCAGACGGCTGCAGCCGCAGCCTTCCCTCTGTGAGGACAACAGCTGTGCGTGCTCCTGGCTCTGCTTTCCCAGTGCTCCATGGCCTCTTACCCAAATACCAGCTACTGCCCAAGGGTTTATGCCCCCGTGAGCCTGGGGTAAGCAGGGGAAAGGTCTCTGGGGCTGAGGGGGGGAGGCAGAAGCAGGGCGTCCATGTGTCCCCTCTCTGCTGTTTCAGCAAGATGTCAGCACAGGGAGCAGGAGGTCATCCAGAGATGACGTTTGGGGTTTTTTTTGGGTTGCTGTAAGTCTGTGTGCGTAGAATGGTCCCTGAGCAGGGAATAAAGGGAGAAGGGGGAGTAGCCCCCAAAGGCACGGGGGTGTGTCTCTGATGTGCTTCTGCTTCATGAGCCCAGCCATTCCTCCATGAGGACTGAGGACCTGTCAGTCAGAGGGTGGCTTTTCCAGCTGCCCTGCGTGATCCCCACACCTTGTCCTGCCTGTCCCTGCATGGGGCCATTGGCAGCCTGTGGTGAGAGCATCGCTCGTGTCCAGGGAACTTGGGCTGTTTCTGCTACTGCCCAGCTCAGCTCCCAGCCACTGGCTGAAATGCCCAGGAGCAGGGGGAGTGACCTCTGCCCCTGGCCAGCAGATGCTCAGGGTGCCTGCATCGCACCTTCCCTGTGGCAGCAGTGGTCAGGAGTGTGGCAGGAGGGTGTGCGGTGGAGGAGGGTGTGGTGTGAGGGTGTGAGACTTGAGGGTGTGTGATAGGCAGGTGTGCGATGGGCAGTTGTGAAGCAGGAGTGCTGTGCAAGCCCAACAGCTTCAAGGTCCCCACGTGAGCAGTAGCACAGTGGGCACCATGGCTGCTTTTGCTGCTACCACCACGTGATCCGATTCACCCAGAGGAGCATACGCTGCTGGCCCAGCTGCCGGCAGGATGAGGCAGTCCCCAGCAGACCCCTGCCACTCTACTAGACCCTCGGATGGTCCCAGTATGGGGGTGCATGGGGTGTAGGACTGTGGATGCCATGGGCCCTGGGTGCAGCTGCTCTCCAGCAGGGATGATTAATGGCTTAACCCCTTCCCTCCCGCTGCTTCCAGCCTCCTGCTTGGCCAGTAAGATGGCTGTCGGGGAAAGGCCGTGCGGGCTGGGGAGCAGGAGGACTATTTCCTTTGGCCGACGCTGTGGTCATGGGGCAGGAGCCATGGCTGAGGTTGGCAGTGCTGGCAGCAGGGTGCCCTGGCCACCCGGGGAGCAGGTGTCCCAGTGTGAACCGGCCGGCCAGCAGTGCCAGCGGCAGGAGGCAGGATGCCTGGAGTTCCCGTCCTGCTTGGCCCCGTCTCAATGGGACTCGGCGCCAAGAGCCGGGAGGATGACTGCTGCGAGCAGCCAGCAATGCCTCGGCCCAGCCTGGCTTCCTGGCTGTGTGGGGGTAGGGGCTTGCTTGCAGTGCTTCCCCTTTTTTTAACCCGTTTTTCCCATCTGTGGTGATGGAGGCAGCAAGCACACAGCCTGGGGCTTGATGGCACCCATGGAAGCAGGGCTTCCTGTCCCTCCCTCCTCTTGCAGAGGGTCTCTGCCCCAATGTCCCCACCAGAAAGCAGCAGGAAAGGTGGTGTGAGCTTGCTCTGCCTGGGTGGGAGGCTTCTGGGCAGCTCACATCAGCCTGTCATTTCTTGGGACGGTGGGTGGTTTGGGTGAGGAGAGATGTCTGTGTTTCCCCAGTGGGGAAGGCACAGGAAAGCTGCACATCCTTCCCTGGGAGATCTGGGTACCACTGCTACTGTCACCCAGAGCAGGGGCAATCTCTTCCTACCTAGGCAGGACCTGCTCATGCCAGCATATCTCTGAACCCCTTTGGGATGCAGAGTGGGGGATTTGGACCCACAGGATTTCATCAGCCACATTTCTCAGGAGACATCTGGGGACAAGGCTCATGGTTTATTTTACGCTTTGCACCCTGTCCAAGCCAGTGTGAGCTTCTGCACTGGATGTGTGGAGGCAGTGCCCAGCCGTGGGCGAGGGGGAGCGTCAGTGCAGCCCCCCGACTCCTCTTGCACCAAATCCAGCAGCCGGCAGGGTAATAAATGAGGAGTCTATATTTAGATGCAGCGTCTGGAGAAGCGTCACGGTGTTGCCAGCGGGTTTTACTATTCAGTGCAGGCAGATTTCCCCGCTCCTCCAGCTCGATGCTACCTTTGTGGAAAAACTCGTCAAGGACATCCAGCACCAGCTGGAAAAACACCCCAAACAGAAAAACTTGACACCTACAACAAGATCTTGGCACCCGCTGAGTGATGGGTAGAGCGGAGCATCCCAGGGAGCCTTGGAAGGAGCTGGCTCGGGGCCCATTTAGTTTGGCAAAGGCCTTATTTTGTTGCAAAGTTTGTAGTAAAGAAACATGTTGCAAGAACAGAGCCACCTCTTGTGCCACCTCAGCTCAGTGTCAGCTTCGTCTCCCAGCACTGCTGCTGGTGCAGCTCAGCTGGTGTCTCTCTCCTCCGCGTGCTGGGCTGGCTGATTCCTCTCCCTTTCCCAAGGAGAGGGTGCAAAGGCTGGCTCAGCAGCGCTTCTCCCACTCTGCATTCCCACCTGGGCTCCCTGGGTCAGCCACCATCCGCGGCAGGAGCCCCGCAGCCCTGCTGCTGGCAAGTGCTTGGCTTCATCCCACTTCATCCTGCATTTCAATACAGCATCAGCTATTGCCTCGCAGAGCCGCTGATCCGTAGGGTGCCTAAACCTCCGGCAGCAGCCTGGCTGCCCTGGCTGTGCCACTGCCTTCTGGGAGCAGCCGGGGGTGGTTTGGGAACATTTCCCTGCCAGAGCCAGGGCTGTCAGGCCTCTGCTGACTCAATCGGTGCCATACGAAGTTCCCCGCAATCTGTGTTGAAATTTAAGGAGAGGCTGAAGTGTTGTGCAAAGATTGAAGAGTTGAGCTGCAGGTTTCCTGCCGTCCCAGAGTGTGAGGTTGTTACTGGCTTGGAAAGGATGAGATTTGCATGAAGATGCCTGGTGCTGGGATCTGGGTATTTTCCCCCATTTTGCAACATGTCGGAGGCTGTTTGGAGCCTTTCCATGTGCTGGCTCCTCTCCCCTCCTAGCCTGGGGGAGTTTCTCCAGGCAGAGCCAAACACAGAGGCATTGTCATGAGACGTGAGTGTGGCTGAGCCAGCTGGTGACAGACATGGTGACCAGCTGTGCCAGAGGCCTCCTTTGTGGCTTACAGCACCTTGATTATTTTTTGCCTGCACCCTTCCAGATTTTGATGGCAACAGGTCACAGGGAGCAGTTTGCTTGGGTTCCTGCATCCCACTAAGGATGCAGACATGTTGGGAATTGCCAGCATGGCCACAGTGCTGGCAAAACTCACCAGCAGTGGGGCAAATGGCCTCTTCCCCACCTTTACTTCACCCTAGGGCTTGCATGGCAGAAGCTGCGTGCTCCCGGCCGAGAATGATGGGTGTCATGTGGGTGCGAGCTGTGTATGAACAACCTTTCCTCTTATTACCCGCGGTGCACCCTGTGCATTGGCAGGACCGGGACACTTGAGGACACCTCAAGGACTATGAAACTTGCTGACAGGGCTGGTTCACAGCTGCACTGGGGCATAGCAGCACATTGTGCTGGGGGACAGTGAGCCCCTGTGCCTGCCACCTTCTCGTGGGAGGGAGGTGGCCCCTTGCTCACGGCAGGCACGGCGTGTTCACCGTGGGGATGAAGGCACCCAGGGAGCCCGGGCAGCTGCCCACAGAGGACTGGCAACCATTTCAGGAGGAGGAGGAGGAAGGCACCTGACTGCCAGGCAGCAGTCCAACTAGTCGAAACAGCTCCCATTGCAGTTTGCATAACCGAGCGTGGCTCGGCCGGGTCTGGGGACACACGGCTCCACACAGGCACCCATGGTGGGAAACTGCACCCACAGAGGAGCACTGGATGGTGAGACCAAGGGGTTTGCTTGCTGCTGTGCCCGCCGTGCCCGTGCTGACAGGGGCTCGGAAGTGCAGGGCTGGATCATTCACCTTGGGCAGCGGCAGCGGTGGGAGGGTGTGAAGCCAGCTTCCCCTGCGGGCTCAGCCTGCATGGCCCTGCGAACTGTGAGGTTCCCCAGCCGGTGCCGTGCCCAGCGCAGCCGTTTGCCTCCCTGCCGGACCCGTCGTGCTCCTCTCCAAGGTGACATTGGAGGCTCTGCCCAAGGACAGCTGGCTGTGCTCCCACATGGCAGCCCCTGCCACGGGGAGCGGAGGCAGCCGAGAAAGGCGGATAGCCTCCCTGGAGCAGGGAGATGGATGGGATAAAAGCACGGCGCAAAGATTGTTGGGCCAGTAACTGAAGCTGCTCACATGACTGGGGAGCTGCTGCCAGGCGATGGGACCATTCAAAGTGTATGAAGGTGGCACACCAAACAGATGCCTTAACCCCTGTGAGACCTGCATGGAGATTCAGCCATCTGGGACATGGCACTGCCAGGGCAGAGGTGGCTGCCCTCATGCCAGAGAGGACACTTGGCTCTGATGCTCCTGACCCAGGGGCAGATGCTGGGTTAGACCAGTTCCTGGGCACCAGGTTATGGGATCCAGATTTCAGGTCTGGATTTCAGGCCAGCCTGCCCTGGGGTCTCTGGCTTTATACTGATCCCTGAATTAGCTAGGATCAAAACCACAGACTGTTCGGGGTTGGAAAGAACCTCAAGAGATCATCTAGTCCAGAAATAGTGGGGGACAGGGCTTGGGAGCAGGCAAGCTCAGGGCAGGGTTGTGATGGAGCTGGAACAAGACACGGAGTGGGTAAAGGGTCTGATTTATGCATAGGAAGTCATGTTTGTGGGCTTCACCCCCACTGGTTTGGCAGGGGAGAGGGGTCTCAGCCCCCAGCCGCTGCAGTGTGGCCTGGGCAGACCCCACCTGGGCATGCAGCTCCCGCTGGAGCCTGTCGGGCTGGGGTTTTGGGGAGGGGAAAGGTGTGGTGCCTTGCAGGGGGGAATTTGGAGTAGTGTGAAGCTTTGTGTATGTGGGTGATTGCCTGGGTTTGCAGGAGCGTTTTGCCCTCGGAGGGATTTTTCTATCTGGAAATCTTGGAGCGGTTTCTTTCTGGGGTGAGTCAGTTGTTTGCAGAGGTGGAGGAGTAAGCGAGTGCCTGGTCCCGACATCAGGGAAAGCTCAGAGGAGCAGCCAGCTTGGCAGAAGTGCTCCCTGCAGAGCCACAAATCAGGGACAGAGCCCCAGGTCCCTGGGGGCAGGTGACCTGGCTGGGACACCCGCCACTTCCCGGGACTCCAGCAGCGCTCCAGTGCAGACCCAGGCACAGGAAAGCTTTGTGCTAGTTGGTGTAGCACCAGGAAATCCCCAGGCCAAACAGGTTGTGCTAGTGAAAGTGCAACAGGCGCTGGCAGCGCCTGCACGGTAGCCCCAGAGGTGCTGCTCAAGGATCGTGCCTCCACCAGCCACCCCGTGAGCCAAGTAGCCTGTGGTCATGGGTCCTGCTGTAACCTGCGCTCATTTCACCTTCCCGTGCCTCTGTTTCCTCACTGTAATAACTGAAATAGTATCAATACCACTGATCAGTTCATATTGGTGATTTCCTGTCACAAATGATGCCCATGTTCCATGGCCGTGGGTCTGCTGAGATGGAAAATACCCAGCTGCACAGCATCCCCCTTCCCCACCAGTTTCATAGGTGGCTTGGGTCACTGAAGGGGCCATGCAGCTGACCCAGCTCTCTGCAGGTTTGAGGTGCTGGGGCTGGCACAGCCCTCTCTGGGCAAGCCCAGGAGGTGGCAGTACCTGTGCTGAACCTGCCCACCAATGCCCAGGCTCCACCACTCCGCCTCGCTGGCTTTCCCAGAGAGCGTGGGCAGAGTTGTGCCAGAATGGAGCCAAGCGATGACCACGGTGGGTGGTGACACATCTTCTCTGGCCAGGACACCTCCAGGCGCTCTGTAGAAAATGGGCAATAATTTAATCAGGGAGCCTGCAGTGCCCAGCTGATGGGCCCAGCCAGAGCAGGGGGACAAGATTCAGGAGAAGGGGTGGGGAGGACCCCTCTCCTTGTTCTTGCAGGAGACTCTGGAGAGGGGGAGCCATGAGGTGCAGGCAGCATGGCCAGGCCATGGGGTGCCAGGGCCTTGTGCAGGGCAGCAGGCAGGAGCTGGTGCAGGCAGCACTGCTCGTTGCCCTGCAGCAGGGCAATGCAGTGAGGGGTGGCTGGCAGCACCCACCCGCCTGGCAGGGAGGGCTTGGCAGGGCTGATGCTCCCACCTCCACCTGTATATGGGCCCGGGCACGCGCAGACAGGCCTGGCGGGAGGGTAAGGACAGATCTGAGCAGTTTTGCTCTTTCCACAGTGGTTTCCATCCTTCAAGGTCTGGTGCCTCCAACTGAAAACTTCGTTTTAAACATGGGAGCTGGGCACAGCAGGGGCTTCCCCAAAGCCCCCCAAGCAGGAGGGTCAGCACAGCCTCTGGCAGGAGAAAGGGTCTGTTGAGGGTCATGGTGGGTTGGGTTTGGTGACGGTGCCCTGACTCTCGGCAGGGCACGGCAGCTCACCGGAGCGTGCCTGCGGCAGCAGAGCCTCAGGGCTGGACCCGCCGGGAGGTCAGGCTAATGCAGGAAGATCCTCCTTGTGCCTTCTTAACCCGAGCTTGAACCTTCCCCGTCTCCCGCTTCGTCCTGATTAGCACTAAGAGGGTGCTTTGCTGCCAGCGGTGCGGGCGGCACCGAGCGGTGCAGGACGCTGCATTGTCTTCCATGGCGGGGAAGGTCTCCTCACCTCTCTGAGCTTCAGTACACAACCCGCAGGCAGGCAGGAGAAACTCTTCCCTCCCTCCCCTGCCTGCCACCTCCCTGCCAAAAGGGACTGGGAGTGTTCCCGGCAGGGGACAGGCTGCCCAGACAGTCTCTGCACGGGAGCATCGGCAAGGTCCAGAAAGGTGCCTGTGTCCTGGGGAGGTGAAGAGCAGCCGGCAGACGATGCCCACAGACCTGGCAGAGGGCTAACACAGGCTGTGGTGTGCAAGCAGACAGCCTGTTCTCTCCACTCGCTCGTCAGATGTGTGTGTGAAGGGGCAGGATTCGGGCCGGCTTTAACCTCAGCTCTCGTTCCAGGGCGGTGGGTGTGCTGACACTGAACCCCGGAGTGTGCCGGGAATGGCAGAGCCAGGCTGCGTGCCGAGATGCTGCCTCCTGCCAGCTGCCACCCAGAAGGCCTCGTGTTTGGTGTCCCAAGCCAGGGCAGTGGGATATTTCAGTGATGATCATCACCCGAGCTGGCCTCCCCTCCCCTGTCATTTTACAGCCTCAAGACCGCAGCCCCAGAGCCACTGGCTCCGTGGGCGAGTGGCTCGGGTGCAATGGAGAGCCTGCCCCGCCAGCCTGAGAGCCTCCTGGCTTCCCCACATTGCCCGTGCCAGCCCCTAGGAGTAGTTCAGGGGTTGCCAGGACCACATCTGTGACAGTGGCTCCTGGCAGAGCCAAGAGGAGCTTTCCAAGCACAGCATCATGGGAGATTCCCAGGCTGAGGCTGTGGGTAGGAGCACAGCTGAGGCTGGGCTCTCCTGGGCAGTTCTGGAGCTGGAGTGGGAACCTGATGTGGCACGTCACAGTGATGTCTACCATGCGCCCTGCAGGCACCAGCTCTGCTTTTCTGCAGGTTCTGCTGCAGGTCTAACCTCATTCATAGTGTGGGGAGCTGGAGGGACAGTTGCTTGCTGCCTCCTGGCAAGGAGTTGCCAGTGCCAGGGCAAACAATGCCGACGCAGCTCTACTGGCGTTCAGCTGGGAAGGGCTGTGCCACAGGAGGATGTTTGCAATATCCTCCAGACAGAAAGGGCCTCGTGGATCCCTGTCAGCCTGTGAGTTGCTGACCAAACCTCCAAAGGGGCTGGTGGTCAGAGCAGGGCAGGGGTAGAGCTGCTCCTCCTCCAGCCCCTGCAGCCACCCTGACCCCGGGGAAGCCTCCTTACTGGTGTCCCTCTGCCCAGAGTCATCATGTGGCTGCTGGCTGCGAGGACATCAGAAGAGGAAGGTCTGAAAATAATCACCCCCTTATATTTTCCTTTCAAAAGGAAGGAGTTGCCATCATGGGGAATTTTTGTGACCAGTAGAGCTGTCTAATAGGCAGCTCCTTGGTGAGTCAGGCGCTTGCCTCTTCCCATAGCGCAGCCCGGCCCTCCTGTGCCACCAGCATGGCTGGAGCTCAGGGGCACCCCAGATCTCAGGGCTCCCCAGCCTGCTTCAGGAGGCCACATTTCCTGTCACCTCCAGCTGTGAGTTGGGGTCTCAGTGTCCCCACTGGCCTTGGCCATGGCCCTCACTGCTCCCTGTCCTGCTGGGCACTCTCTGTGTGGAGCCTCTTGAGGTTGCAGGGCTTGTGCCACCCCTCGTGCCATCCTTGCTCCATGCTGGAGAACTGCTGTGTCAAGGCTGTGAGCATCATGCTGGAGCAAAACCTGCCTGCTCCTGCCTGTGCCTCTGTCCCCACGACCAGTGGATCGCATGGCAGGGCTGGAGACCTCCTGAGCTGATGGGATGTTTCAATTCTCACTGTGCTTTTGTACCCAGCTCAGCATGTGGAGGTTATTGTCTGTTGGCCCTGCTTTTGGTTTGGGGGCAGATAACAAAAGATTTCTTAGAAAACACCACCAGGGTTCAGAATCAGGCCCGTGCCCTGCCTGGCTGATGCCACTGAGCAGTGTCAGCTCCACTGCCTGCACAAGCACCCACTGGTGACTGGGGCAAGGCTGACAGCAGCCACTGGCACCTCAGTGTTTGGGAGTGCTGCTCCCTGCTGTGCTGGGATCATTGGAGTGGTGGGTGGTGTTTGCTGCTGTCAGGGTTGCCATGGGGTGCTGCTGTTAGGCTTGAAGAGTGCAGCATAAAACCGTCGCACTTCTCCTGCATTGGGAGACACTGTTATCAGCACGCTGTGTGTGCTGGAGCGTGCTGGCACTGCCCGGACTGCCCTCTGCCTGGCAGACCGTATCCTGGGGACATGGCTGCTGCAGGGGCCGGCACAGCACAGGGCTTGGCAGCAGCCACGGTCACCAGGTGCCATTTCCACGAGACAGTGTTGAGAGGAGCGGTGTCCACCTCTCCTTATACGGAGCAGAACAACCATCAGTTCTCCTTTCCTGCCCTTGCCTGGTGCTTGGTGGTGCTGTGCCGGGGGTTGGTGGTGGTGGAGAGGTGCTCTGGGCTCTGTGCAGGGTGGCTGGGGCTGTAGGGCTTTGCCCTCAGCACCGGTGGGTCCTGCAGCCCTGTGCTGGCCTGTCCTGAAGCTCAGGCAGAAGTGAAGTGGGCTCTGTGATTTGGAGCCCAAATAACAGCTGCTGAGTGTAGTATGAACATGCAGCTCTGTAACCTGTGATATACTTTCTGCTGCCCTTCTTCCTAAACCAGACACACCTTTGTTTAAAGTGTTCCAGCAAAGCGTTGTTTATCCAGGGCATTATTACTAGTATCTCAGGCTCTTTTTTTTCTATCCTGTGACTCAGGGATAGTTCAGTGCTATTTCTTCCATCTTTCCTCCATATCAAAGCTACCCTGGCAAGTTCATGTTTATTGTTTGCAGTTAATGTTTAATATTTCCTACTACTGGCATCTCATGATCGTTCTTAATTACACCTTTCTAATGTAAGACAAAAGTCAGCGAGCGAGACCGTATCCACGCTCGGGCTGTGGCACGTCGGGCTGGTGCCGCGGGGCCGGGTGCCCGGTGCCACCTTCACCCGCTCTGCACTTGGCGGGCTGTGTCGGGACGAGGGCTGCTCTACACGTGCTGGAGCGGGGTGTCCGGCACGGGGCCCGGCGCTGCCGCGGTGGCTCCCGCGTGCCGTGGCAGCGCGGACGAGCAGCCGTTGGGTTTTGAGCAGGTCAAGTGGAAAAAAGAATCAAGCTGCTATTTATTTTATGCAGGCTTTAAAGGCTGGTTTTTCCTCTCGCTGGCTGGGCTGAATCGTT
>WTSP01025730.1:0-61955 GCA_025331215.1 Actenoides lindsayi
GCCTCCCCTCGCCGCCCCGCCGGAAGGGGCGGGCCCGGCTGTGGCCGTGCCTGCGCCGTGGGCGGGCGGTGCGGGGCGGGGCGGCGCGTCCGCGGGCAGCTGGCCGGACACCGTGCCGCGGCTCCCGTGCTCGGGTCCTGCGCGGACTGCGGCTGCCGCTACCCGGCTCCGCCGCCGGGCGCCTTTTGGTGGGAGCCGGTAGCGCGGCTCCCATTATGGTCAGCCATGGCGTGGCTGCCGGGCGGGCTGGCCGAGCTGCGCTGGTGCGCGCTGGTCGCCCTCTTCGTGGCGGCGCTGGCCACCCTGGCCGTCTACCTGGTGCAGTATGCGCTGATGGCCCTGCGGCGGGGCCGGTCGCCGCCGTTGCCGCCGCCGACGCCGACGCCGCGGCGAGACGAGCTGCTGGAAGAGGGCAGCTCGGTGCTGGCGTGGGCGCTGTCGCTGGGCAGCTGGCGGCGGCAGTGGCGACGGGCCTGGGTGGCGGCGCTCAGCGCCGAGGCGGCTGCGCGGGCGGTGAGTGCCGGGGACGCAGGTGAGGGCCGGCGGGCGGGCGGGAGAGGAAAGGAAAGGAAAGGCGGCTTCCCCTTCGCAGGGTCCGGACGGGTGGCTCCGGGAGGCGCCGCTGCCGGCAGCTCCCCCGCGGCCGCCGGGCTGGGGCCGGAGCCGGAGCCTCCCGGCTGCGGGGCGTCCCGCCGGGACGGGCGAGGGCGGCCGGGGTTCCGGTGCCGGCGGAGGCTCGCCGCGCTCGGGGCGAGGAGCGGATGTAGAAGCGCTGGAACTTGCTCCAAAGATACATCGGAGTGCCGTCGGCAGGGTGCTGGCAGCGCCTGCCGGTGTGTTACTGCCACTCCGTGTGCATATGTGTGTCTGTAAATGTATGTCTATATATGTGTGTGTATAAATGGATATATATATGTGTGTGTATATGTGGTTTTTTGTATATGCATACGTACATATGTATATGTTTGGTGGCTGCTTGTCAGGAATTTGCAGGAAGGAGCTGGCCAGAGGCATGAAGGTGGGGGGCACGCGTGGGAGCAGGGAAGGACAGGGAGGAAAACGGTGACCCCCCCGGCCCCTAGCAGGGGTTTGCACCTCTGATAACATTGTTCGGGTGTGGGGAGGAGGAAACAATGGAAACTTCCTGGCCTGGGTGCCAGCACCGGGGCCTGCAGCCAGTCCTTTGGCAAATAACTCCCAGAGCTGGGCTTCCTTCGTGTTGTCTTAGGCCGTGCTGATCCCGTGTGCATGCCAGTGTAATGCTGAGGGCTAGCATCCTTCAGACAGCTGTGGGATGGTGGGCTTCTCAGGTTTTGGTAAATTTGCTTTTAACCTAGGTCAGGTAAGACGCACAAAACATGGCACCCCTTCCTATCTCATCCTACCCATCTTGCACTGGGTGCAGTGTGGCATCCTGCTTGTTGGTTTGTAATGGTATGCTCAGGTCTAAGAGGCAAGGAGGTTAGGTGAGGCTGTGGCAACCTAACTCCCTGGTCCTGAGGACTGAACCCTTGCTGTGTCATGGGAAAATGTTGAGGCTGAACTATCTAGGAAGTGGCATGTACCTAGGTCTCCAAATTAGCCCTCTGCCTAGGTCTAGGAGGTTCCTTTCCCGGCAGACCCACCATGCTTTCTTCTTACATGTCAGGGGACAGGCTGAGGGAGAAGGAAGAGCAGGCAACTTGTGTCTGTGAAAGATAAGGAAAGCAGTTTAACTCTTTCCAGACATCACCCTAAGTTAAGGCAGCAGAAAGAAAATACTTCATCTGCCCTTTTGAATTGCAGTTGAGAAAAGCATGGGTTTTGCTAAGAAACGAAGGTTTCCCTTACACTCGTGGAAAAGGAGAGCTCAGACAGCTTGGACGCGGGTGCTAGGAACTGAAAGTTAACTAGAAACAAGCAGCAGCTTCTCACCCCTGACCAGAAACCAAAGCTACTTTGGCAGATGCACGCACACCCTTCCTCCCTGGGAAAGCAGCTGGAGCCATCTCTTGCCATGAGTTCACTGCTTGGCACTGCAGCATGGCGTTGCTCCCTCTGTCAGGCTCCCAAAACAATGTCAGCAGTGCTCAGCTAATGAAATTCCTGTGTGCAAAACAGCCTCGGGTGATGAGGGAAGTGGAGCTGACCACTTGGTGTGGGTAGCAGGTGGAGAATGCAGGTGCTGATGCCTCTAAAAGTGTGACCTCACTGCCAAAACAGGTATACAGGAATGTTTTTTCCTTGCTGTCTCTGTGAAGACTGAGTAGCTGTCATCACTGCCTGCTGTCACACACAAGGAAGGATTGTGGAGGAGAAGGCTTCTTTTCTCACCTCTGCAAGATTATGTTTGGGTTTTCTTAGCTTTGGCATAGCCTAGTGCAGCTGTGTTCTTAGGTCAAAACAAAAATGCCTTTTAAAACTACAGCACTTACTCCTTACTTAAGAAGAGCAGTTTCACTGAAGGCTGTCGCTGCTCAGGGACTTCGCTCTTCACTGTGCTGTGTACCTTGGTATTTTGCTGCAGAGAAAGATGAGTTATGATTAGGCCCATAGTTATGTCCTAAGTATAGGTTTTCTGGCTCTACCCTGTATTATGTAGTGAGGTGTCGTACAATTAATGCATACAAGTTTTGACATACATTTGCAATTCTGTCTCTGGTTCTTCCAGGAACTTGACTGGCAGGGCATTTTTATCACTTGTTTTCAAGCAATGGGTTCATCATCTAACAATGCTTTTTTTTTTTTTTTTTTTTCCTATAGGATTCACAGTTGCTTACGTTTGAGGAAGATGACCCACCGGAACCACTAGAGCTAGCAGTTAAACAAGTTGTTAGTGTTGTAAAGTCAGCTCAAGAGAAGGTAAACTTCGGTTTGGTTTTGTTTTGCTGTACTTTTGGGCAGGAGGTGTTAACTTTTCTTGTTAGCGTCAGTGGGAGTTTATTTGTCAATGCTTCTGTACCCTTGACCTGAGTTTGGCAAGGCTGGTAAGAGGCTGCCTCTTTAATGAACCTCTGCAATCTCTTCGCGTTGATTCGCTCCTTTTGCAAGTCATAAGCAGAATGCGCTCCAGGGCTTCTACCAAGTGATCAGTAAACAGGGTTATGCCAGGTTTATAGGTACAGCTTCAATGAACTTGTACAGTAGCCCTGTTCTCCTACCCCCCGATTGGTACAACGGTTTCGCGTCCTATTGCTGAAGTGTGGGGTGGGGACTTCGTGAAGAAGGAAAGCAACACTTCTTCTCTGGGGCAAGAAAACATTTTTGTCTGCCTCTTGCTGTTTGTGTGCCTGATTACAGACTGTCTTGCTAAGTCAGAGCTGGGTAAGGATCAGTGGGACAGGTGCAGAGTCCTGAGGGTGAAATCTTGACTGTACTGAGTCCTGCATTCAGTGAGGAGCAAATGGTCTCTTTCTTCCTCTCCCACCCCATATACTGGGGAGTGGTTTACTGCATGTAAAATTAAAATAAGGCAGAATGTGACTCTTAGAACAGCATAAAAATCCATTAAAGGGAAAAAAAAATGTGTATGTATGCTTATTAGCAATGATAGCTTCTGCATTTTCATCCTAGTGACTATAACTACTGACCACATCTGAACTGGTGCTCAACTTTAGGTATCTGCATTGAATTAGCCTAATGCTTTTCTTCTAGTTTTGCTTTGTCATGTTGGTTTGCTGGTCTAATTTAGATGTTAAGCAGCTCTACTATGATTCTTTTGAAAACTATGCATACTTATCTGCCTGATACACAACTTAGAGGCACACCCTGATTGGTGGCAGCTGGGGACTGTGAATGGGTAAAGTTGTTTGTCCACTTGTTCTTACTCTGTTTAGGTTTTTTACCCCCTTTTTTCTCTCTCCCCTCCACCAGTGTGGGACCTGCCACAGCCATGGGAGCTAGAGAGACAGACTGGAGTTGGTAGGGCTGTAGAGTCAGCAGTACTGTTACTCTGTGTCACTGGAAGACACCACAATGGGAATTGTAAGGAGAAGGTACTTCTAGGGCTAAAAGTGGTGTACTGTATAATTTGTGAAGACAGCAACCAAGGAAGATCTGCTACAAAGGAAAACTAGCAATTAACAACACCAAAAAAAAAGTGTCTTACAGCGCAGTCCAAAACGTTGCTGAAAGTTAGGCAGGGCTGCAAATGTGTTTACATGGGAGATGGCCAGGAAGTTTGGGTCTACTGGCTACCCCCAGCCAGTGTCAGAAGTTCAGCAGGGATGCATAGAGCATAATTCCCGTGGCTGGTGGTCCAGCAGCATCTCAAGGCTAAAACTCACTTTCTTCTTGCCCGCGTGCCAGAACCAAGGCACAGCGCTGCAGTCCTGGATTTCCCTGAGGTCATGTTGTACCACTGGCAACATCTCTGCTGCAGTCCCTGGTTAACTTCTTAACTTTAGATTCTGACTGCCAAAACAGTGAAGTAGGTTGGTGACAGTGGTGCCTCGTGGGCACCTTACCTGCTGTAGTTGAGGTGGGGCAGCAGAAGGTAGCAAGTGCTGGCTCCACAGCAGCAGGGGAGCAGCTTGCTGCTGTACTCTTGCTCTCCTCTACCTGTAGCTTTGCAGTCTGGCACTCACCCTTGTGCAGTCTCTGGTCCTCGTCTGACCTTGGGTTGAGCCATTTCGGTATCTTAATTGAGCTGTTATACTGCAGCCAGCAATCTACTGTGGTTTTGCAGCAGCTTAAACCAATATAAGCACATTTGAAAATGTATTGGATTAAAACAGGTTTGCTTACGTAAACTGGGTTGTTCTGAACTGTCCCAAAACCCATTTCCATAATCTTGTGCACAGCTGCTGGAAAAATTTCTCTGAATTATTCAAACTCCTTCAGTTAAGGTACAACCTGAATATTTATTTAGATTTCAGTGTGTAATAACCTTAGAGTGATGCTCTGGTAGCTACTTTCCCTCCTTCCTTAAGGAGGAACCTTTCTCTAAACACCTCAGGGATTCTCTCGTACAGTAATTATCTCTCTTACATATTCCTCAGGTAATATCAAGGGTCCAAAGGTTTGGGGTTTTGTGGTGTTTTCTTCCTTCCCTCTTGCTCTTCAAACTCTTTAATCTTTGCATATGAAATCGAACTATCTCTCTGCATCTTGTCCATACTGAAACTTCTGATACATGTTTGTAACTCACTACTGAGTGTAACTGGCTCTGAATGTAGTTTGTGACCATATGTTGCATGTTTATCAGCGCTGTAGCATCCCGCAGAGCTCTGGACTTGCCTGAGGTATCAGCTGGCACAAGACTGTTTTCCTGTAACCAGTTCAACATGCTGCTTTACTTGTGGTCTGTATGGCAGGAACGTGTAGGTGACTTGATCCAGCAGCCAGGGCTTGATTTATTGCATGTCATTTCAAATGCTCATTTGACCTTGCATCAGAGAGATTGTGGTCATCAAAGGATCTGGAGGATTGAGTGTGAGAGATCAAAATAGCAGCGAACAGGGGATGTGTAATACTTCAACGCAGCTGTACGTTGGTAGGGCCCTGTGGTATGTCTTTTGTGGTGGGTGGTCCTCTGTCTCCTTGAATGCTGGGCCATGGAACACGGCCAGGTGTTGAGCCTGCCTAGTGCTGGGAGTAAGTCTTCTGCCTGGCAAGTCTTGCTCTGAAACAATATGGGATTGCCAGCCAGACTGTGGTTATTATATCACTGCTGACAGCCCTGTTTATGACCAGGACACGTGCCGACACATGCTGTCCTAAGGTATATACATACTGTCCTTGCCTTGAAGAAGCTGAAAGTTGTAAAAAACGGTGTATGCTCCACAGTGCAGTGCTGCAGACATGGTTGGGGAAGCTGCTGGTTGTCAGTTTGGCCAAAGCTGCTGTGACAGGGACAGAGCTGCTCTGTGACTGAAGGTTACACCACGCTGCTTCTTGACAAAGCCTCTATTTATACGTTGCCTTCACTCCATTTCTGGGCCAGAGCCTAAATATATAGAATGAAATGGCCTGTTTTCATTGTGCGGTGTTGGTTGTTTTGTTTTAATAAAGTAAACGTTAGGAATATTCTTAGCTAATTCTGCCAACCTTTCCCTTACTGCAGTCTATTTCCAGAGGCTTTGAACTTCACAAGAACAAGAACAAAGGCAACAAAAAAGAGGATTCTCTTGTTGGGGACTTGGCACAGAGGGTTTGGATGGAGCAGGCTACGACAGAAGTCTCCCTTCTTTTCATGCTTCATGCTTAAATAGAAAGAGGTAAAATGCCCTCAGAGTGCCATTCCTTTAATTAGTGTTAATAAGTTGCTATACAAGGAATGACTGTCTTGGATCACAACAGGCAGCAGCAAATTTGAAAGCTTCATGTTAATTTTTGTGTGATGAATCTTGCTAAGGGAAATAGTGGAGAGAAAAGAGGACTGTTTTACGGGCTTGTGAGAGGTCCTTTTTTCTGATGAGCTGTGTAGCGTGCCTGAAGAGGCCTTACTCACCCACACAGCTGTCATAGCTTCATCTTGGTATCACTTTGTTTGCAGCCACCCTGCAGGGAGCTGGCAGCCTGTGTTCATGCCATGCTGGGGCACCGGAGCTTCCATTTCCACTTGCTTTGAAGCAGGTAGAGACATTGTTCAGCCAAGGCTGCTTTCCGCTCCGGGAATGACTGATTTCTCATTGTCACTGCTACGGTACTAACTGGGATCATTCCTAGTTATGTACATGTGTTTATTTCTGATTATTTTTGGTGGGCTGAATTCCCCTGATCATTGTGTGCAGTTCCTATTGTCTTCTAACTCCCTGTTTTGCTTGAAAAGCTGTCCTGGAGCTTTGCTACTTTAATGACTGGGTTGGGTTTTTTTTACAAACCTAAGTGGAATCATGGCCCATGCTTGCGGGTTTTTTTTTTCTCCATTTTTTTAGTTTCTGTCCTAGTGTATTCCTTTATCTTTGATGTATTTACTTTTCTTCTATGGTGCTTGCTGTCAGGAAATATATCATGAAGGTATTACATTTCCTTCCAGCCTTTTTTTTAGTTTTTCTAAATAAGTTGTTCCTTAAGGCTCCTTTCACAATGTTGTCCTGCCTCATAAGTCACTCCTGTGCACCCATTCCCTGCAACAGCTCTAGTTAAATCCATTTTCTTGAACACGATGGCTGAAGTGACACACATCCTTACCAGTAAGGTCTCACCATGCAAGGAGAATACTGCTTCTTTGTGTCTCTGGAAGTACTTTCTTGATGCATTTTAGGCTTCCTATTTGCCTCTCCCTTGGCTGCTTCACACTGTGACTGACTCGATGCATCCAGGTCACTCTTCCTTTGGAATTCTCCCCGTGATAAGCTGCCCTCTGTAGGAGCAGTATTTGTTAGTTCTCATACACACACACTCTGTTTTTTGAACTTCATTTCTCTTCTAGTCTTCAAGGTTTTTCAGCTTTTCTGTGTCATTTCCTAATCTTCTTCTATATTGCTGCTTCCCAGCTTGCTTTCCTTGGCATCATATTTTCAGGTTTCTTCTGAGGGATTTTCGATGCTAACTATTCAATAGGGTCAGTGCCTGTCTTGTAACTTCCAGCTTTCGCTTCCCTTCTCACTGTACTGTCCTCTCCTTTTCAGACACATCCCTCTTCACCTTAACATGGGAGTGATGGAGTACAAGCTTAGTTATCAGGGGGTGACCCTACTAGAATAGACAACACAATATTATGGATCTAACCCACTTAAGAACCAAATGTTTTGTTGATTGAAGACATCAGACTGGGGATTTGTTTGCTTCAGTGGAGACAGTACTGGTTTTGGCACTATCAGGTAGCCTGCCTGTCTTCCAGCTGCTACTGCAGGTGTGTGTGAGCCTCCTATAGGCTTGTGCCACATCTGTCAGCTTGGTACAGGGGTCAGGGATGCCTTAGCACCCCAACAGCATGATGTACCTGTGTCTCTGAAACTGAATCACTCTCCAAGATACTGTAGCACAAACTGGCAAACCTCTCCTGCTTTTTATTGTGTTCTATTGATCTCCTGTTTCTTCAGCTATGCTGTCTCACCAGTGGTTTGTAAAGACTTGTGTGTTAATGAGGCCAAACTAGCAAGTCTATTTCTGGTATTTATTTATTTTTCCCCTTCTTAAATACAAGTACTGCTTCCTGTCCTCGCATCATTTGGTACTCACTTAATTTGATGAGTGGATTGAAAATTCTTCCTGCCCTGTCTTCTTGTACTCCCTGCTTGTTTCTTTTATCTTTCTTCCCTTTTTCCCACTTTTTTTTTAATTTGTATGATTGTTGGTCTCAAGGGAGTGGATAAAGTCACATGTTTTCTCAGTTTCTGTTTTGTTTCTGTTGCTGGTATGGTAACTCTTTCCTGCACTCATTCCATCACTCACCCTGCCTTCACCATGGTGTTTACCATTGTTTTGGAAAACTGGTCTGGGGTTGTCTCGTTATATTTGCAGTCAAATTCACTTTGATAACGGCTTCTAAAAATCTGCCACAAGCTGTGCCTGGGTTAGATGTTGCATTTGTCTCCTCCCCTTCAGTTTGTCTGTATCACTTGGTGGGCTGCTTGGGTAAAGAGGGAATATTGAGAAAGCTAGAGAAACCCCTTCAAGATATCAGTGTGTAGTCTCTGGTAACCAAGGAAGATCATGTAACTCTTCTTCTGTACAGCTGCGTGTTAATGACTATCAAAAGGCAGAAGTTTCTCACTGGAAGATTTTATTAGAGTGAAGTTTTAAGCTGAGCATACAAACTCTCTGTGTGACCATTGACAAGATAAGTTTTCTGTGCCAAAATAATAAGCCTTCTCGTTCTCAGAGTAGTCCTCCAAACAAATACGGGAAATTGTGGGGGTCCTAAATCTAATAGTGTACTGGTCCGGGCAGTTGAGATCAAGGCAGCTTTCACTGTGTGGCTGGCTCATGGTATATACTAATTTTCTTATGAAAATGTTAAAGATTTATAGTACTGAAATACTACTGAGTAACTTCAAGTAACCTGCTCTTCTGGAAATAAATAACAAGAGCAGTAAAACTGATTTCCTTCCAGAAAAAACAAAAAGCAATCAAGGCCAGTAATGCTGAGGGTTTTTACACATGCAGATGATGTGGTCAGGGCCTGGGGAAGGTGAAGAAGACCTTCCCTGGCAGGGCTGTGAAGAACTTCCTCCTGAAGTCACCCTCCCTTGGCCATGGGAGGAAACCTGTTGCCACATGTGCTTGGGGGGGGAGGGGGGAGTAATGAAAAGGCCATATGTAATGCATGACTCAGTGAGGTGCCAGTGCCGAAACTGAAACCTCAAGGCAAGAGGACACCATGTGAGGAGCAGAGGCACGCTGGTGCTCCTTGCGATGAAGCAGCTTCTGCTGCTACTTCAGGAAGGAAAGAAAGTGAAGTTTTGCAGATCTGTCCAGAGGAACCGCAAAGGGAAAAAGATGTAGAGGAGGAGGGCAAAGCAGGGGGAAGGGCTCTAATGGTTGTGCATACACGAGTTTGAACACTTGAGTTTCTCTAGGAAAATATTTGTCTTACACCAGTTGTAGTGCTTTTGCAGTCTCTTTTGTTCCTGAAGCTGTTTACCCACAAGAGAATTTTTTTAGGATCATTGTACTAATAATTTTAGGTATGTATAAGCAAGGTGTGTTATAGCATCTGCAGCTCAATGGATTTCAGTGCCAGTGTTGGGCAGATGGGGAACAGAGCTCAGCCAGGTTGAGGAGTTTTTCCACAGCAGCTCAGCGACATGGTGGGCTCATGTGGTCGGGGGTGGAGGCTGCAGGGTGTTGAGGAGATAGCAAAAATAACCCTGGCTTAGGGGTGATAAAGAGCCAGGAGTCAGCTGAGTATGGGGAGGGATGGCAGAGGGCTGAGGAGGAGCAGAGGTGCAGCCTTGTTGGCAAAGCTGCCTGAGAAAGGGTTGTGTACCCCTTCCTTGGGAGATCCCCAAAGTGCGTGGAGAGACCTTTGGCTGGTGACGGGGGAGGCTAGAGCTATGGAGGTGCTGCAGGGAGAAAGTATCTTGGTCCTGCTAGTGCAATAGTCCTGGTTCCTTTGTGATAATACTTCACCTCGCCCTATTTCTGGTTATTTAAGAGATCTTACTTTTCCATATGTAGAATAATGAAAGAGAGCTGGGGTGTGACCATTCTGGGAGTCCAGAATTAGCTGACCACAGCTTCTGTGTGGTGGTGCAAGGGCTTAATTTTTAAACAACAGTTATAAAAATAACATCTTTTCTAGAATAAAACACGAAGTGTTGATGACTGGGGATGTCCCTGGTAACAAGGGGTGGGAGAGAGAGATGAGAAAGATAAATGAAGTTGAAGAGAAACTCCCTTCCCATCAGTCCAGGTGCTACAGTTTTCTTCTGAACATCTCTCCTTCCTCTTTCTCTCCCCTGTTGACCAGAAAGCAATGTTCTCCCTGACCCTCCCTTCTCCTGCTCTTCATCTGTGCAGATAAAAAAGTACATGAAGAAGCAGGTTGGATAGTAGCATGGAGGAAGAGGAGTGTAGGACAGGAAGCTTCATTGTGTATTCATGTGACTGTTCTGGGGAAAGTGGCCTACATATGTCTGCTCTGATCTGTCGAAATCATCTGCTTCTCTCCTAAAGGAATGTCACTTAAAAAGGGAAGAGACAGTTGCAATCTTTAATCAACTTCTCACCACTTGTGGCAGCATGTTAGATGAAAACAGAATCACTTTCTCTTCAAATTCTAGCCCAGAATTCTACTGTTCTCAGTATTCTGACTCCGTAACCCATCCTGCTTCCGGAACAAAGGGATTCACCAGTTATAAAGACATTATTTTCCATTAATAAATGTGGAACCACTCCTTTTTCTGATTGGATTAAAAAATGAGACCTCTGTACCCGAAGACCACAGTTATTTTATTAAAAGTGAGGGGAGAAGGGCAGTAGGACTTGGCAGATGTCTTTGGCAGAAAATAAATTGATCGAGACTAAAAGCCCAAACCCTGATTGATTTGGACTCCTAAACTAAAGGTACGAGTATGAAAGAAATGCATTTAGCATTTCTTGACAAGGTGTAGAAAGAAGAGTGAAAGTTCCACAACCTGCAGTGTCTGTTTACATCCTTTACTTAAAACATGATTATGAATAAAGTGACACATGAACTCATCTACCAACTCTCCTGCAACCCCATTTTTTTATTTGTTTGGTTTGGATTTTTTTTTAAGCAATAATCAACCACATACCTGTCAGCCATGTCCATTAGACATCCAGAAATTCCAGATGAATGGCTCCACATCACATGTGCAGCAAGTCCAACTTGTTCTGAATGCACTGAATTTCCTATGCATGTGTGAATGAAATGTACATGGATGATAAGCCACTGCATTTGGGACATGCAAGTGTCAGCAGCTTTTGCATCAGACCTGTCCTTTTCCCTCTTCTGCCCTCAAAAAAGAGGGGAAGAACCTGTTCATTTTTGAAGTCTTTAAAGAGCCACCATGCCAGTCCATCTTTGTGAATGAAAGGAGTGATTCTGTGTTTCAACTCAACTACAAGTAAAGTAAACAGTTAGACTCTTTGGTCTTGTTAACTATTAAAAATGCTTACAAGTCATTTATGTTATATCGTAATAGTGGCTGTTCATGTTGATTATGTGGGATTAAGGGTCAGAAATCACATCTGAAGGAATTTAGACTTTGGGGAGAGGTGAGGGAAACTGATTTGTCCACTTCTAAACTCAAGTTTGCAGAAGACAAAGCTGAGAAGGCCAATCTTGCTGCTTGTTTTTGTGGTTGGGATTTTTATTTGTCATGCCCACCCTTCCCCTCTCCCCCTTTGTAATTAAGTCTCTACCTTAATGGATGTACTCTGAAGCCCTTGATAATGCTCTGGTCCTTCTTAAAATGTATGCTATAGAGCCCAGGGAGATTAAACATATTTAAGGAGAGACTGATAAGGATCTTCCAGAAGGTACATGATTCATTTTAAAGCCTTCAGCTTTACTTCCAGTGCCCAGAAGTGAAGCAATAAATGTGCAAACATAATTTAATAGCATACATGCAGAGTTTCTGTCTCACAAATCTTGCAGCGAATTTCTTGTCTGTCTGTTGCATTAACCTGGTTAACTTTGCCTGAGTCAATCTAAGGAGAGCTCAGCTTTCCTTTCCAGCAGTGGAACTGTGGAGACGGTAACCAGAGAGGGACAGTGACAAGCAGCTGTGTTCAGCCTGCAGAGCTGTTTGCAAAGTGAACTTCTCTCTCTGGTGTAATGAGGGGATTTCTGACTGTTGTACCTGGGGCTTTCCTGGGCTGCCAGGCATTTTCTGCATGCTCCAGGAATTTTGCACGGCAACTCCATCACCTCAGTCGGTTTGCAGAGGAGAGGAAGGAAAAAACATTGTGTTTGAAAACTCTGTGTGATAACAAGTTAAATTACCGCTCATAAAAGTGAAGCGGTGTACTCCACAAAGTCTATTGTAGTCATGGGGCATGCAAACTGGTACCAGGCATTTAGTTTCGTTATCGCATTTTAGGGCCTTCCTTGGTTTGGTCAAAGACTTGAATAAATCTTTAGAGGCTTCTGCCCCTCCATACCCCACTGGAACTGGAATTACCCAAAGTCCTCTTCTGCAGCGGCGGGGTTATGCTGAAGTTTCATGTTTGTAGGATACCATTAAAACAAATCTTGTTTGGTAAAACCAGCTGTCCTATGGTCGACTACTTTATTCTGAGCAGAAGATGAAGAATAACAAAGTTCTTTGTCTCCCTGATGCAAAATCATGATCTTTGAGCTTTTATTGTATAGATATATGTCCTTCCTTTTCTTAATTGCTTTCTTGCCTTTACCAAACCTTCTTCTGAAGACTAATTTGTTTTTTCCTTCCTATGTCTCCACCCTGCCCCTTTTCCTCTCCTTAGGTGGTTTCTTGCAATGTTGTGGGAGATTCCATTAAATTTGTTGTCACTGTCTCACATACTTCACCCGAAGCTGAAGGTCAGTCGTACAGTGTGAAACTGTCTCCACTTCACTTGCAGGTAAAGTGTTAAGTGTTTTCTCTCCTCTTCCTTTTGTTACATCTCGTCCCACATCTGAGCTGAACCTTTTGTTTGCAAAATGCATACAAACTCATGTTAACTCTGGTGAAACGTTTAATAATATTACAGTTTCCCTCTGAGACAAGTGATAAATTCATAAATTAAGCTGTCTCTTTAAGAGATAAGTAACACATTGGGTAGACTACTTGGAAGTATAGAACAACAGTACTATTTTTTGGCATGCACTCTCAAAGCTGAAATAATTTCTGTCTTCTTAGACTGTCACTTTGAATTTACTTAGAAACCAATGTCATTTTTCCTTTGTCGAGTCTTAGTGTGGAGCTTGACCTACAGTTTCTTTGCAAAACACCAGAACACTCTCCAATAACTGCTTTTCTGTCCACAGCTTCAGCTCTGTGTGAAAGACAAAGGAGAAGATGTCAAAGTTGAGTGGTTCCTCATTAACACCAATGAAACCAACTTTGAAATCCAGCCAATAGTGCAGGAGGTCAGTCACTAAGTTTTATTTGTTGTAATGGTAGAGAAGATGGGTCTCCATCTCTTGGACACAAAACCCCGCGTAATGCTTTAGGATAGCAGTAGAAGTGTCTAGAGCTAAGATACCAGGTGAGGCTGGAAGAGCTGAAGCAAAAATGCCCATTTCTTTTTGCTGTCTGCCTTTGGTAGGAGCGTGGAGCAGTTACCTGTCAGAAGTGCCGTCTTGAGCTGCTTCAGTGACATCTGCCATGGCTCATCCATCAAAACCTTACATGTCTGAAATCTAGGAGCATTTCTTAAGTTTACTGAAGCATTAAAGATAAATCAAGTCTGTGTTTGACAGACAAATGACTTGGCAAACATTTTTCATCCAAATTCAAAAGTGTGAAAAATGCCTGTTTCTAAATACCTTCTTTCAGAGCATTTCTAAAATAACAAACCCCCCCCCACACAATTGTAATGATATTCCCGTCAAGGTTGCCCTTTCCTTAACTTAAATAAATTCTGAAATTTGACAAATAGTTCAGAAACAGCTCTGAAAAAAATAAAATTATTTTAGGAAATGATGGGTGATCTAAAAACATCTTGAGATATCTTTTTTATTCTTATAAAAATACCTTTTGCATTTTCACCTTATCTTAGTATGCGAACGCTGACTCATTGGAGTTTATTTACTGGGACATCCCCTGAAAGAGGTTCTTCATGACTGAGACCCTCTTCTGCCTTTGACCCTTTTCAATTACATTTCTTCTGGCACAAGTGTGGTGACTTAAGCCTTTCATGCAATACCTGCTGGTGTTTTGTGGATGTGAGCAAGGGTGAACACTTGCTTGTGTTTTGTGAAGTTGGTTTTCTGACTGAAGGCCTCGTTAATAAATGGGTTTATTGTATTGTAGAGCTGCTTCTAAAGACCTGTGCTGAGTGACCTAGAATCATAATGATTTATTACCATGGTTTTTGTACACAAAAATGTGAAACTCATAACTAAAGATGGAGAAGTCTTTAGAAGTGTGCTTTAATACACATTTTACTGTCCATATGTAGCAGCGTAAATGACCTTTACATGTTGGGGTGGCATGCTGATTATCTGCATATTGAACAGTCATTAATTACTTACTGGCAAAGGCAGGTGACTCTGATACAGTCACTGGACTTCACAACCTGCTTGTTGACAGATGCCTGAGTCCAGAGTTGCAAAGGAGTTGTAGCTTGTTCTGCTTTTTAAGATGAGCCTGTTAATTTTTTAATAGCTAAGGGCTTTATTTTCACTTTGAAGTTTCTACCAGCACTTGGGGAAGAAAGGATACAGTAAACAAAGCCCCAAAACCTGTGAGCAGCCTATACCTCAGAAATTGCTTCAGTTCCTAAACTTAAATGTCAGCTTTTGTGTCTTGGGTTTTTTTTTCTCTTTTGGAAGCAGTATGGTATGTACAAATAAATGCCTTTAATTGCTTGTGAGTATTTACACAGTGATTTTTGTCGTTGAGTCAGACAAGGCGGGTATACTAACCTATTTTCTGTTGATAATAGCTGGGTGAACCTGAGTTATATTTGGCAACCTATCTGACTGGCAGGGCTTGGGTTTGCATGCAGTTGTGCTACTGCGACTTCATGTGCTGGTGTGCCCCAAGCTGGCCATGGTAGGCAGCTGTACACCATTAGCCCATGTCAAACCATGTTGTTTTAAGCCTTTTTGGTTGGCAGTTAAGCCATTATGGCTTACCTTAGAGGGTGTTGTGATAGAGCATTACTTCTCAAATAAGGAGGGCTAAAAATGAGCGTGGGCTGACAGGAGGCCCTTGAACCAAACAGCTTTCCAAATATCTATGGAAAAATCAGAAAACACCTATGAGTAGAAGTCCAGTAAGCGTTGTTGCAGTTGTTACCATTAACAAATATCAGATTAGGTTGATGGCAAAGCGAGAGACGGCTGGGATTTTACAATTTGACAGCGTTCTTTGTCAAACAATGTTTAGCTAAGGGCAGGGGAGGGAAATTACTTCCAAAATAGTGAAAACTAACCATGATTTATCTGCTTGTTTAAATTACGTAAGTAATGGCATTACTGAACAGCCTAATTTACTTTAATATTTTTTAAAACTGAAAGAGTGCCATTAGCAAGTTGCAGAAATGTGTTGCTTCCTCTTTCCTTAGTGGTTGCTTGAGGGAGCATGGTGTGACCAAAGCAGAGTTTCTGTGGGACTGGTCAGTGCTGTTGTATGTTTTATACCGTAGTGACCTGTCATCAAAGAGAGGTTAGGTAAGAAGGCAGTGAAACAGGATTTCTGTACACAGCGTTCCCGGGATTTTTATGAAACACCCTAAATGTTTCCATAACACTTGGGTAATTGGGAAAGGGCTGTTACTCCAAATCTGCTTGACACGTTGTGTGCCCTGAGGAGTGCAAAAGCCGTTGCGCGATCGCTCTCCTTCCACCGAAGAATGGACTGAGGCTTTTGAAACGACAGTTTCCCCTCTCGTGCTGAGAGCCCTTGGTGGTGGAGAAGCACGGTGCAGGGTGGCAGAGCAAAGCCTGTGCTCTGCCGTGTTCGTAGAGATGGAGTTGTTTGAGACTTGTGCTGTTACTGCCTTGCAGCTTCGTCGTGCTGTGCGGCTGCACCAGCATTGACCACGTAGCACTGGAATCTGGTGGTGCACAGCCACAGTGTTATCAAGGCAATCGAGAAGGATTAGGCCTTCAGTCCTTTGCTTGATCTTCCTGCTCGTGCAAATTGGGTGTCTTTGTGATCAGTGTGCCCTGTCTTTGCAGCAGGGCCAGCACACTGGCTGTAGGCATACTCCAGTCAGATAGCAGCATGCAGAAGGATACCTTTTTTCCACTTTGTGTGATTATTGCATTCTTCAGCTACTCTGTATCTGCATCTGTAAATAAATCAGTTCCCTTTAAAAGCCTTGATGTCTAATAGTAAAGTTTCTCAGGTGTGGTGTCGGGTGAGAAAAGATGAATGAGTCTTCTGTTGTTCAGGTTAGATCTTTGTCTCTTACTACAATCTTTTCTTTGGAAAAGAAATGTCACTCAGATTTCAGATATCAGACTGCCCTTCCTGTGATAGCTTAATTTTAAAATCCCATCCCTGTAGGTAACTGAGCAGAAGAGATTCTGAGGAGCGTGAGACAGGAACCAGGATTCTCCAGGACCTCAGGGAGGGCAGGGATAGTTCACCACCTTTATACACCTTACAATTAATTATGTGAAGCCACATGTGCAAGCAAAATCTGTGGTCTGTTCTGACCTCTCAGTGGCAGTGGTGCTAAGTGCATATTGATGTGAGATTTTTGAATGGACAAATGTACAAGTCAATCCCCCAGAGAAGCACAACTGACTGTCTGCCCTTACAGTGCACTTTTCAACGAAGTTGAAGACCTCAAGAGATGCTATAATACTTTTTTTCAGTACAGCACAGCATTAGCTGCTTCTCAGCTGTTGCAAGCTGGCATAACTCCCATTCAATCAGTGGAACAGTGCTGATCTGCTTATCTGATGACCTGATCTGCTCTATCAGTGGGTTGCAAAGCGGTACAGAAACTCTAAAACACCATCATAAGATATAAACTATTAATGAAACTTATGGTTTTGTAAATTCCTAACTCTCAGAACAGCAGGTGACTTTTTCAGTGTATATTTCTAGTTTTTCTCTAATGCATAATATTGAAAGGTAAGTAATTATTTGCACAATCTTGTGTTGCATATTGTTGTTGGCAACAGAAACCGTGTCTCTGACTAAGTTAATGTTTGATAGCTTTGTTGGTTTAGATATACCAAATTAATTTTTGCCTTAACTTCTTTCTTCTGAGTTTTGAGAAGCCTGACTGTTTGTTTTCTCTTAGGGACAGAGAGCAGGGACATGTGCAATATCTGAAATGCTCAGAGATCTTTTGAAGGACCTCTTTAGCTCAGTTTCTCCATCTGTAGTGTTGAGTACGAGGCCTACAGATATAAAGGAGGTTCAGGTAAGTCTTATTCCTACCTAAATCTTTTGAGAAGTGCCCTTCTGCTTGTTATTTTTATTATATGTTCTTGTCTCACAAATGACTAAGTTTAACGCCATTCAGTGATCAGGAACAACTGGAACACGTCTTTTAAAACAACATAGCCTTTGGCAGTGAAGGTTTTGTGATTGTAACTCCCATGTGGCTATCTGTTGATGTTACATCCCCTCAGATGTCTGCTTCACTATATTAATGTGACAGAACTATTTGGTATTTGCATACGTGAGATCCCTCTTGTTCTGCTTGCTTCTCACAGAATGTACAGAACACAAGCCTTCTCTCTCAGGGCACTAGTCCTCCTAAACCTCCAAGGGCTCATGAACTCAAACTGCTGGTGAAGAACATCGCGGTAAATCGAACTGATCACAGTGCTGCAGGTAACATAGTCCATGTGATGCTGCTTGTTTTCAAGAAGGGTTGGGTTGTTTTTTTTCTCCTTTTTGGATGACATCATTTGGAAGTTCTGGGTTACGGTCTTCTCTCTGAAGAAGATATAAGAAATTGCTGTACTCCAAGATGCAGACTTAGTCATGCTTGTACAAGATGTGTATGCTTTGATTTATTTGAGTACATAAACAATTTCATCTTCTTGTAATCCAATACATAATTGTTGAAAACAAATTGAAATGAGCATATTTCTCAAGCTGGTTGATTATTTTCTGAATTTTACTGTTAATTTCTAAAAGTTACTACTTTGGGTGGTAACTTGGCCCCCCCCAAGAAGAGGGGCTGAAATCCAGTTTTCCATTAACTGTTCAGAATGACATTGATTTGGTTCAATATTAGCTTATTTTTACAGCTCCTTTTTTTTTGAGCAGTTTGCTGATTTATCTAAAACTCTCCTCCTCTTTTGTAAACTCTTCTTAAAGGTGGTGTTTTGCTGTCAGGGATTTTTTCCCCCTAATAAATAATTTTTTTCCCCCTAATAAAGTACCTCTGTGGGTAGGGGAGGGAGTACCTCTTGCAAGGGGAGAATGAAGCCAAAAAGGAGGTCACTGCCTAGTGAAGTTGCAGTGTGGGTTTTGAAAAGAAGCGCTGAGCTGGTCTCACAAGTATTCAGACTTCTTCAAGTGCAAGCATGCTTCCCATCACTGATTGAGGCATGAGCAAGCATTTTTTCGGATTTTGTCAGAGGAAGTACAAATTTGAGGCTCTGTTATTTATGGTCACTAACAATTCCATAACAATCTTTTTAATGGAAGCTTATAGCTGCGAAATTGGGCAATGCACTAGCTTTGGATAAATATGTCCTACTTGCTATACTCCTTTTTTTCATTTGGATGTAATAGGCATCTGCCCTAGACTCTTGCATAATGTGGCTCTGCTCATCCTGATTGGAAATGATTCCCTTAAAACTTTTCTGTTATGTTTTTTTTTAAAAAACAGATTATTTTTATAGCAAATCTGGAATCCGTGAAATGTCCTATGTGAGTAAAACTGTGCTGGAAACTGTAGGTTGCAGGAAAACTCATTCAGAATTTGTTATTTGTTGTTATTTGTTGCACCACACCGTTGTAGTGCAAGCTAAACTTTTTAAAAGAGCAGAGAATTTTGGCTGCCTTTAAAACTCATGAGATGAGATACCTTTATGTGTATACAGTATGTGCAACAGGAGATTCATCTTATGGGAAACATCTCTGTCCCCTCCCTGAAAATGAGAGGAAAATTAATGTGCTTGACTTCGGGAACCCAGATACTGAGAAGCAAAATTACCATTTGTTGTTCTAATAGGAGATGGAAGGAATTTTGCTAGTTCCCTAGCAACTGTGGGAGTGTAAACACTTCAGGACTAAGTATGAGAAATAAAGCTTCATAGTGAGGTTTAGCTGGTACGCTTAACATCCAGTGGAAATACTGCACAGCTTGGAAGTGTTAGCTTCTGGACATAGCTTGCTGCCTTTTTATTATTGTTCCCTTGCCTTTCTATGGCCTTGTTTTGCAGCAGTAATTAATCACCGTGTTGCAACACTGAGACTCAATAAGAGTGTGCAATATTGCAGGCTAGCCTGCATAGATAGAGGGTTGGGAAGAGGCTGTTTGTCTGTCTTGATCATTATCATCCTGCAAACCATGGGTGCTAACATGGTTTCTAGGAGCTTATGACTTTCCTATAGATGTGTTAGTTCAGCTGGTGAATAACCAGTAACAGAACTGGCCTCTGCTTAAGGGCTGTGCCTGTTTTTATCTCCTCAGATTGTGTATGTAAACAAAAATTATCCTAGATTTAGTTCTGTGTGGTCCACAGCGTATCATCTAGGGCCAAAGTGATTTCTGCTGTTAAGGAAAAATGTATTAGTTGTGTATTTCAGGGTGTGTGGGGCAGAAATGCTGAGATACCTTGTTGAGTATTGGTCGGTCAGTGGCTCCCATGTAATTTCAGGCAGAGATATACAGGAGTTTCTGCCCCAGGCTGATGAGCATTGCTGGCATCAAGAGCAGGCTGCAGAGACATATGGCTGTGCTAACAGAAAACCACCCCAGGTTCATTAACTCGGGCTCAGCTCACTGTGAAAGAAGCTAAACTACTTACTCCAGGGTTAGCTTGGATCCCAAATAAGCTGTGTGTACACAGTGCTTTGTCTCCTCTAATAACCTTGCCTGTCCCAAGCTGCTTCTCTGCCTGAGAGAGGGCTCATTCACAGCCCTGATGCACCACCGGAGAACAACTGAGAGCTGAGGATAGTAAATATAAACCTAGATTCTCCTGGAGAACTGGAGATAGCATATCTTTTGTTTGTTTTGCACACAGTCAATACTGAGATTTTTGCCACTTTCCTTGATATTTTGGAATGCTGGGACTGAAATGTTTTCTGATGCTGTGAAAGCCATACAAAATAAATCGGTTTAAGAGAAACACACTGTGCAAACTATTTCCCCTTGAAGCAGCAATGTAACTACTCTAATATGTCAATTTGCTACTCTTATCAGATTCCAAGATCAATGTAGAGAGAATTCTGCACCAGCCCTCTAAAATGCCATGAACTTGTTAGAAACCGCAGTCCACCGAGGCATTGTTAATGAACGCTGCTGTCATCATTCACTCACTAGCAGAAAAAGCTTGCCTTGATGTCCAAAGAAACCACTGTGACTGTGGCCAGCAGGAACTTTGAAAGCTTCTGCTTTTTTCAAGCAGCTGAAAGCAACTTTACTCCCTGCCCACCTTGCACCCACATTGTCACCTCCTCGCTGTTCATTCTGCCTCCCCATGCTTTTTTGATGTTTTTAAGCCTGTGCTTTTTTGCGTCATGCCAGAATTTAAATGGGGTCTTCACGTTTCACACTGTGCAGTCTCAACCATTGCCATTAATATAGCTGGTATACGAACTAAGAGAAGAAATTTGTTCTGTGGGAGTGTAAAGCAGTGTTTGCAATAGTCTATTCAAAAGCTTAGTATGTAAGGAAGGAGGTTCTTCACTTTCATTTCAGTAACTGCCTCTTGATGGTGGAATGTTAATAACTGGATATTGATTTTTCTTGCACTTACAGGCAGCACAAACCTTGCATGTATAGTTCAGTTGAATGACCCTATGCAGAAGTTTTCCAGCTCTGTAGCCAAAAATGCTGCAAATCCCTTCTGGAAGGAAGAGTTTATCTTGTAAGTACCTTACCTACTGAGAATACTTTTTAGCAAAGCATCTCTTTTTACTTCAACTATGTGAGTTTTTGAGGGAAGAATGGCATTTTGAAATACGTCCAGTTGGGTGGCCTCAGAGAAATCTGGAGCTGGTAGGGATGTCAGGATATCTAATTACCCTCTGCATGGATATGATATCAAGTAGGTCCCTAGAGCTTCCCTGGTAGATATCTGATTCTAGCAGATGACAGCGTAACAGGCGTAATAAATTACCCTGTGCTTTCATATGGTGCCAAAAAAAAAAGTGTTAGCAGGGTTTTGAAGTCACTTTACCTCGAAAACTGCATCTGAGGAAATGTCATGCCTCTCTCCATTCCCTCTCCTGAATGGGAAATGTAAATGTGCAAAATAATTGACCATCTAAAAGAATGGTGGCTGTGATTAAAAAGGGAATGTAAAACTAACTAGTGTTTTTTTTCTGTAGAACAAAAATGGGACTTTTGGGCAGCCTGCATGGTATTCTGTGATTCACACAGCTTCTGTAAATAAGGTCAAAAGTGAGCAGTTCTAAAACTATTTTCATTTACACTTTCTAGCAACAGAGCAGAAATATCTGGTAGCTTCTGTATGGTATGAGTTGAGGAAGGGGGACTCACTGATGGTGGGGTGGGTCAGAGGGATGTTTCTCTAGTCACTTTAATCACATGCACAGACAGGCAGAAGCAGCTTCCCAGGGGAATGGGGTAGAGATGCTGTCATGCAACATATTGCAATACTGCTTTCTGTTTTTCTTCTGCCAGATTATTAAAGTGAGAGGCACTCCATGGGAATGGAATCTCTCTGGTTCTTTCTGAAGCTTTCTTCTCCCATCTCAGTTCCGTTTCTCTCTCTCTCCAAATACGTATTTCAGAGAGGAATGCTGTTTGTTTTCGCATGACATTTTTCTTCACTGTCTAGTCACAGCCTGGTATCCACTGTGTCTGTTCCTTCTCTTGCAAAGCAGAGGCTTAGCTTAGAAGGAACTGAGTGTGTATTCAGACCTGTACCTGTCCATGCTGAGTGCTCTCTTTCTCAAGGAGTGGTGTGCACTTCTGAATGCTCCTCCTCAACTTGAAGGAGTGAGTGTGCAATGCATAGAACTTTATTTCCTTTTCATCACAGTCTGCTGGTCTGTGCCTGTGAATGTTGTGGAGCATGCACTGTAGAAACAAGAGACCTGAGGGGAAAAGCAACAGGGGCTGCTTGATTTGAAGGAAGGCACCAGGATCAGTCATCGCAAGTTGTACGAAACATGGAGAACACTGGACCCCTCTGCATGTGTGCAGGGCTGGAGATGATTAGAAGTCACTATAGTCAGCAAAGAAAAATTGATGTTGTAGTGCAAGACTGAAAGGCCTCAGCTTTTTTATGTGGTCTGATGGAGTTGTGTGCAACTGCTGTTCTCATCCTGCTGTCAAGTGGAAAATGAGATAGGAGGCTCTTTTGCTTCAGACATACACAGTCCAACAACTTGTAAAATCTGACTTTTAGTTACAAGGACCTGTAGTTTTTACAGAAAGCCACAGAAACATTCTTCTGTGACAGTGTGCTGTGTTGCCATCAAAACTTAAAGATTAACGTGATGTGATTTCTTCTCCACAATAAGAGGAGGGGAAAATGCACTTCTGTAGCAGCTTTCTATTCTAGAGTATCTCAAACTGCTTCAGGCACTGGGTCTGTGAATCACTTCAGCCATCTGTTGGTAGAACCTATGCTTGGTATTGCAGAGCAGATATGTTCCCAGTGATTTTGGGCAGGAAATTTGTTAGAATAATACCCTTTCCAAATGAAAGTGCAGATGGAGGGCAGGCAGGATGTGATTAAGTTGACTGGAATTTGGCCTTGACATTAGGGATAATACTGAGTTTTCCACAGTGTTGGCTGATTTTCAGAAGTGCATGAGGTAATCTTGGAGACATTTACCAGTGAGGATTTGGCTGCATAACTTCTTTCAAGTTCACAGACACCCTGTGCCACCTTTTCTTTCTTCAAAACCAAAAATACCCACCAGTCTGAAGACCAGTGCACTGTCAGGCACTGCTTTAGCTTCATGGGAAGAGCAGCAATAGTACCATCAAAGTACTTCCTTTCAAGTTTTGGAGGTGCAGGAGGGGATGAGAGAAGCAGGGAAAAACTTAAAACCTGCTACATAGTTTATGTCCCACAGCATCTGATGGAGGTGGGATGCCTAAAACCAAGATTCAACCATCCTGAGATGGTGACATTATAATACATAGGTATGTGCCCTCAAAGTTTTTGGCAGAACACCTGCTTGACAAGTTTATAAAATCAAGTTTTACTGGAAGGTTCCTCAGTAGGTACCCAGTTTGCTTCACTGTCTCAAAAAGGGGAAAGGTTTTCTATCTATTGTCTAGTCCATTTTAGGAAGTTCCACACATGCCAGTAGTTCTGCTAATAGTTCACATCAATTCTGTCACACATAAACTAGTTCTTGTTATCTTACAACATCCTTGAGCCTTACTTGCAAAATACTGTTCTCATATAAGACTGTAACTCCTTTTATTTACTTGGTATCTATACTGCTTTTGTAGGACATTTTCTGGCTTTGACAGGATACCCCACAGCTTTGAATGGGTTCTTGATTGGACCTGTTCCAGCATCTTGACTTACAAATTTGATCCTGCCAGGAAAAAAATAACTCCTCAGTGCTGTGGCGTAGCAGTCAGACTAGGAACCAACATCAGCTTGAAGGGTGGTGTTTGTCAGCTTCTGGGAAGAAGAAAAGCCCCTGGAATTTTAGGCAGTCAGATTTCTGCAACAGTGCTGGAGAGAAGCAAGCAAAAGTTTTTTCTGCTATGATCTCTTTATTCAGTCTTACCTGAGGTCACGCAGTGTGCCAGCAGCCCAGCAGTGCTGCCTGCCTCAGTTAGCGAGTTGTACTGCCTGGCTTCCTGCAGACCGAGAAAAGTTAGGGTGTTGGCAATCAGAATGGGAAAGGCAAAAACCTAAGTGTGAAGAAAAATGTGCTTACCTGCAAAGACCTAACATGGTTTCATTTACTTCACAGTGAACTAAGTGCCAAATCAAAAGCATTGCACCTGCAAATAGTAGAAGATGGAAAGTCGGATAGTAAGTATTAAAACACTTATTTTGCATGATCAGCTCGTGAGCCTTGCTAAGTGTTGACATAAGTCCTTTTTTAGTTCTGCACAGCTCTATAGCCAAACAAGAAACTGTTGGATTTCTGAACCTGCATTGGGATGTCTTCTGCTGACTTGTCCTGGTAGTGAAATGCCTCAAGCATGGCTCTAGGCAGCCCTCAAGTGAAAAGCAGCTGTAGAAGGGAGATCGGCTGAAAATAGCCAGCCAAACTTGTACAAAATGGACAGCTTGGGGAAAATTTGTAACTTAAGTTTGTGTTTTTAAGCTCTGTAAGCCTGTCCTCAAATGTAGGTCCCAGGGTTGAAATCCATGGAAAATTGCAGAGCTCTTGGGCAATGCTGATTGACCTGGGTTAAGTGCTATCTGTGTACACACCATTACTTCCATCAGTAATCATGGACAGAAGAGAGAATATGCTGTTCATGTGTATCTGTCCTCCTCTGAGTTAAGGTTACAGAGAAACCTTGAGTTTCTTTCTGGACTGTCAACATACTGCGTCTCCCATGTGCTGATATCTTATTTTTTCAGCCTTCTAAAGTTCTAACAGATCTGATGTGAGCAATTTTGGTTTCAAGTTAAGCTTTCCTGGTCTTTCTGTGGCTGAAGGGGAGTCATGGGTGTTAATACTAAATCCTTCCTTTTCAAACCCCAGAGGCTGCCTAGCAATTATCAGATATAAAACACAGTAATTCTGATTATACTGGATTAAATATAAAACACAGGGGGCTGAAACATTTTTACTACTCAATTCTGTTGTTGCAGTTTGCAATTGCCTACAGTGTCAAAAAAAAGCATTTGATTTATTTGGAGAAGCATTACCTTCCTAGTGGAGGTGAGAGGTATATTGGTAGGGGTGAGGGTCAGGCTGAGACCAGAGGGCATGTTGGGGTGTTTGCATGAGCTTTGTAAACTTGCTTCAAATACTTCATGACCTGGGCTTCATTGAAGTGATGACAAATCATCTTAAATTTTTCTCATATACACTGCGTGTCCTTTAGTTAGTAGAGAGTTTTGCTGTATCTGGAAATAGTAACTGTATTTCGCCTCTTGCATCCATCTGCTTTTTCCTTTTTATGTCAGGTTTCAGGTGTAAAACAAACAAACAAATTCAGTACTTTCTGACACTCAACTGTTTCTCAGTGTTTTAGCACTGTCAGTTGTATCCAACTTACTTCAGGAAAAAGTTAAGTATTGGCTAAAGCTCCTCATATCCAGTTGTTAAAAAACAAATGTGCTTTTCCTCAGGCTTGGCCAATAATTTATTAGGTAATAATATATTTATCTAAGCCACTGTTAATAAGTAATACAGCCAAGTAGACTGTGTTTGACTTTTGGTTTTGGGTTACTGTAGTTTTGGTTTTTATAATCTAGATATACAAAGTCAGTGCAATATCTTGCATATGATCGGTAATTATTTGAGGGGTTGAGAGGTCAGATGTAAGCAAATACTTTAAAATGTTTCTCTGATGTGGATGCTGTTTATTTTTAACAAAAAAGAAAAGGGAGCTATATACAGTCAGCAAATGCATATTGTTTCTTGCATAAAGTTTAGTCTTGCCTGTACCTGAGCATCTTTAGTAATGGGTCTTTCAAACAACACCTGTAATGTTCCATCCCCTACTGAGAGTGTAACTATCAACCTGCTTTCTTGAAGAAAAAGGTCCCAACTGATTATACTGATAATAGTCTTCTCCCTGCTCCCAGCCCTCCCAATACCATCTTAGCTACTCTTGTCTGAAAAATTTGAGTAGAAAACAAAGCAGAAGCAGTAGTAAGATGAAAGCTGGGTAATGTGAATATAACATAGATCTCCACTTGTCTTTGAAATTCACAGAAAACTAGGTTTTCATCTCTAAAATTGTGCAGTAATTTTGCTAATAGTTTGCTCCAGACCGGTGTAGCTAGTAAAGTAAGGGGAGAAACAAGAAAACTGCTGAACTTGCACTGAAGTTCAAATTAAGAAAGTGTTCTTAATGCTATACCAGTTTACTAGGAATCCAGAGCATTCTCTGAAAAGAAAGATGCAGGTAAGTGATGACTGATGATAGATTGTTCAAGACCCTAACAGTAATATTTCTAGGTGTTTTCTTTTCCTCTAAGCATTTTACATATACAAGAAAAAGAACGGTCAGAAATAGTGGCAAATAAGTAATATTTCATGTCTCCTTTCTTTCCTGTTGCACAGCATTAGGCCAGGCTGAGGCATAGTAGTAAAATGGAGAGTGAGCTGTGAAAACTGCCATGTTTCTGCCCCATGGTGTAGGGCCAGTTCTTGCCACTAGCTGCCTGTGTACCTCCTTCTTTCACATCTTCTTGCCCTTAAACATACTGACGTCTCAGATGTACACTGATATTCTTGATTTTATTTCTTCTAGGTCCTTTGTCTGCAAAGGTGACTGTACCTCTAGACTTGTTCAGGAAACAACCTTCTGGCCCGCAAAGCTTTCCACTGAACAGCAGGGCCAGTGAGAGCAGCCCAGAGCTGGGGTCCAGGCTGGGATCCATTAGTGCAGAGGTACAACAGCGTTTGGATGGTTTTATGGTGGATCTGAATGCTCATCTTGTACTTTGGACTGTCACTAGCAGCACAGTACAGTTTGTGGCCAAGTTAGAGTAGTGCATTCAGGTTGCAGGGTAACACTTCATGTGCTATTTGTGTCTATCAAAAGATTTAGCTGCTTGGCTCTTGAATGTTTCTTAAAATTCTGAAGGAGTACTAGCTTGAAATGTTAGCATCCTTCTTGCTTGACTGTGCTTCTAAGGTGACTTTTTTTTTTTTGTCCTCTTAGTTCTCTTTTATAGAACCCAGTGAGTTAAAGACGTGGCAAGTCTCTTCTCCAGTGCCAGCCAGTAAAATAGAAAAGGATCGCACTGTGATGCCCTGTGGGACTGTGGTCACTACTGTAACTGCTGTGAAAACCAAACCTCGTCTAGAAGGGAGATCATCTCCGCTCAGCACAGGTGAGGAAGCGCACTTCTTCCTGTGTTCACTCGGGATTACCTGTGGGGAACAGAAATTATGGGGAGGAGTGGGATGTAAGGAAAGGTGCTGTTGTCCAGACTTCTCTGATATGCTGATGGTGGGATGCATTGTTTGCCTTTTCAAAATCAGGTTTTTAATTTTCATGAAGCCTTGTTCTTAGAACAGGAGTGATTAATGCTTCTTTCAAGACATACTTAGAAACTGCATGGTAGAGTGATAATGCAGAAGAGCTTGGTTTTGGTGGATGGTTTTCCATGTGACAAAACTATCTGACTCGTGAAGTGTTTGCTAATGACAAACCATCCTGTGCCTTGATCTGTTCTACAATCTCTACTAAGGATTGGTGTCATCCTGTGACAAAGTTTTTTTTCAGTGTACCTCTTCAAGAGCAGACTTTCTGAGTCTTCTTGGGATAAGCATGAAAGTTAAACTTCTAAACAACTCACAAAGTGCTGCATTCTCTTAAGCTGTTAAAGCAGATCTTTTACTTAAGTGGGTGTTGTCTAGCATTTTACAGTAAAATGTTTAAAACCAATAAATTCCTGCACTTCACAGATCTTTTGGGGTCAGGTTACCATAGAGAGCATGTGTTGAGAATTGTATTAAACAACTTTCTCAAGCTTTTATGATATGAACAGGCTTTAACATTGGTATAATAAATTCTTACTGTTTTCGTAATAAATGTCTTGAGTAGTTTAAATAACCAAAAAAACTTGATCCTTAGATTCTCCTGTGAAAACTCCAGTTAAAGTAAAGGTGATTGAAAAGGATTTCTCTGTTCAAGCTATCCATTCTCATGGTGCTCCAGTCAGCAAAACTTTATCATCTTCAGATACAGGTAATGAAAATGTTGAAGGCTGCTAATGAGAATATGTCTCTCTCTGCTGCACATGGGATTAATGTAATCCTGTTAAAATAACAGCAAACCCATATGAATATTGCCTTTCAACAGGCACCAAGACATTTATGTTAGCAAGTACTGTGGTTAGCCCATATAACAGTCTTGCAATAGAAGTCTGGTTTTAATTGGTGATTTGAATTACTACTTTAGAATAAATAACAATGAGCTATGGTTTGGAGAGAGGAGGTGACTGCAGAAAAGCCCGGCCATCTTTTCTCTTGCTTTTAAATGAAAGATTCCTCCTTTATAAAGGCATGGAGTACACTGCACAAAATGAAAACCCCATGAAGCTTATCTCTAAGGACATTGCCAAGTCCCCCCTGTCTGAACAGAAGGCACTAGGCTGGACGGATGTATGGAAGACTGAATTCTCTTCTTAGCCCTGCCACTGGGCTTTTTTGCGTTGATGCAAATACATGATGTTGCTATGCCTGGTTTTCCACCTTCTTAAGTCACCTGGCATACAGCTGAAGTGCCTTCAGAATGTCAGGGGGCATTGATAATAACTTTAACTATAAATTCACTTTGACTGTATTAAACCTGATTTTTACTCTGGGCAATTTTACCTTTTCAAGTTGCAACTCTGAATCTTCAGTGTATTTTTGAGCCGTGCATGTGGTCACCATTAGATTTTTCTGTGACTGTGTATGGAACAGTAGTGAAAGATGTGACCTAATTTAGCTGCAGATGGCACATGATGTAGAGTCTGGTTTTCTTTGTACAGGTTTGAGTGCAGATGGGACAATCTGGAGATAGATGATCTAAACTGCTTCTGGAAACAGTCAGAAGGGTTGCTGAGAGAGAGAAATGTATTGGCCAGAAGAAAGAAATCTAGGGAAGAGCATAAACTGATAACTGTGAATAGCTGTAATAGCACCTGAATCTTTCCCTAACTCTAGACTAAGAAGTACTCTGATAGTGTGAAGCAGGATGGGATTACTAAGCCGATTTGGGAAATGTTAAGTTAATGCTAGGCTGCTGAGTAACTCTCATAACTGTTGATGATATTAAAGATACAGAGCACTTACTGGAAAACTCATCTGAAGACACCTTAGAGCACATTAGTATGGACAGTGTTGTTCTTTTTATGGGAGCACAGGGGAATTTCTATTAAATGTTTATACAATACAGCAGGAAGAATTACTCATTAGAACAGAAGTTTAAGCCAAATGAAAGAAATAGAAAGGAGCATTTGGTATGGCAGTAACTTAGGTAATAGTACAAACATCATGCCAAAATAGCAACAAGAGCTATGGAAAAGGTGCTGTGGCTGTGACTTAGAACTAAGTGACGACAACAGTAAGAATTAGCAAGTGCTACTGATGCTGTCCTGGATGCTCTCAGCTCTTCCTGGGGGCTTTGCAGTGGCAAGGGAGATGGACAAACCAGGGTTTGTAACGAGTGTGCAGACATGCACGGGCATGCATATCTCTTGTGCACACACGCTCTTAAGTTCCAGAAGTATCTGAGATACTTGGTGCAGCATAATTATTCAGGCCTCGTCTTCTATTGTATTAATGTCTCGGTAACAAAAGACACTGCTCAGTTTAATTAACTCCAGTGCTATTCCTGCCTGTATTCCTTTGTAGTTAAAACATTTTTCTAATAGAAAACCCCACTTCGTACAATTAAATAGGAGAGGGGAGGTGTTTCATTAACTTTCTTAGCCTTTTTTGTTCCGTGATGAATTTGATTAGCATGTATTTGCATACTAGGTGCCAGAAATAGCCATGCTTAAAAATAAACTTGTGTTTGTCATTAAACAGCATTTTAGAAAGCAGGGTTTTTTTAATTCCTCTGCAATGTTTGGAGGGGAAAAGGGGGTGCACTTTACAGGCTTTGGAAGCAGCTGATAAAGAATAGTGACTGCTGTTTTGCCTTCGCCATCCTATCACAGTGCCATAGCAAATCTGGAAATGCCAAGTCAGGATGTCTGGAAAAAGAGCAAAATAGATACATGAAGAAGTAGTGGCATATGCCAGCTTTGTACCATGGCTCTTCACGAGTGTGATACCTGATGCTCCACCCACCACTTCTGGATTATAGTCACCACAGTGTAGCAATGCATTGAAATAGTTGGGTGTTTTGTCTAGGCTTCCAGAACCTCCTGTGTGCTTAGGGCAAGGGTTTGTAAGTGCAATGTAGGTATCTTTTCTCAAAAGACTGGGTAACAGAAGAGAAAGACAAGACCCAGTAGCTAGGTGGTAAATTGGAAGATGTTTTGCTGTGTCTGGTGTTTATACCATTTCTGCTAATTTCTTTGAATTCTAAGTCAAGAACAAACTCTGCTTCTCTCTGCTTTTTTTTTTCTGTTTTTTTTCCTGCTTTCCTTTCTTCCCTCTGAAATAATGGTTTCTTTTCAGAACTGCTGGTACTGAATGGCACCGATCCTGTTGCAGAAGCAGCCATTCGGCAGTTAAGTGAGTCTGCAAAGCAGAAGCTGAAGTCTCCTAGAAAGAAAAGCACCATTATCATATCAGGGGTGTCCAAGGTAGAGCAGAAAATAATGTTTGTATTTAATACTTAGTACCGTAAAGTGCTCCACTGACTGTGACATTAGCTTAACATGCATTCTGCTGTCACTCATCCAGCAGTCCCTGCAGGATCTAGGTCCATGTGCCAGTTTGTTTCAGTAACTGTTTCAAGTAAGCCAAAGCAGGGTGGGTTCGTTGGGGAAGGTGTTGGGTTTTGATTGTCAGCTTTGACAGCCTGCCTAAAAATGCATGGTATCCTTGGATGGGAGTGGGATGATTAGGGATTTGGGAAAACTAATTTAGGTAAGAACAAAGGATAATTAGTCCTTCTCTGTGTTTTGCCCATGGAGGGAAGATGCACAGAAAAAGAATGAAAGATTTTTCAAAAGTGTTAAACAAAACCCTTGGAAAAATCTGGTCTTCTGAGCTCTGTGTCAGAGAGAGGGCAAACACAAGACTGTTTCTCCCAAGGTATATAGCATTACTCCAGACTTTCTTCATCCACTGCCTCAGTGTCCCATCTGATGCTTGGTACCTGCCTGTAGTTCTTTCCCTGCAGGCTGCTGTATGGACATTTGATGTTGAGTCTTGCTGTTATGCACAGGGCCCCAAAAGACCTCTGAGTGAAAGCTGAGTCGGGGGGCATGGATCCCCTTGTGATCACTGTGCTGGGCTGAGGGAGCTACCATAGTGATGGATGCATCTGCTTGGGAAATGGGGGCACTGGGACTGCATGTATTTATATTTAGCAGATACAGATGCCAAGACATCATTCCACAAAATGAAACACTTTGATGTTTATTTTCTTTAAACAAAGCCAGAAGATTATTGTCTCTACATGCTGATATTTCATTACAGCAGCACATATAGGAAAAAATCTCTTTATTGCCAGTGGGGCTGGGTATAGGTGGAAGGAGTGTACCTAAATTATTTTTTTCCAGTCATTTGGCATTAACAACATTATTAAAACTTGGCTATATGCTCCTTTATTTAGTGGAGCTAAGGAAGCCTCACAGTGGCTTTCTGATAGCCTTGAGCAATACAAGTATAAAGAAGGGAAAATAGCTAGGGTTTTTTTCATCAGAGTGACTTATGTCAGTGTTGTCTCTTATTTTCACTGTGCAGACCTCTTTATCTCAGGACAGTGAAGCTGCACTGATGATGGACTATGCTGCAGCCATGGACAGCTCCTGCAAAGAAGTAGATGCACCCAGCATGGAGGAAGCTGTTGCAAAAGTCACCTCTGACGATAAGCTATCATTAGGTGCTTCAGAAATAGTACCTGATACTGACCCACAGCAAAGTGTCCACAAGGCTTGGGGTTTGGAGAACGGCAGTCAACAGTGGGACACCAACACACTTTTAGACCAGACCTGCGAAGAAATATCTGGGAGCTCATTAAGTGTTTCAGAAACCGGGAGCATGAAAAAATCTAAAGGTATGTGATCCTTACCTGTGCTTCAGTGAATGACTGCTTTCCCTGCATAACTGGCAGTGTCAGGCAACACTGCAGTAGTTCATCCTTTCTTTTTGTCCCTTAGAGCATTGAGGTTTTCTGGCCACCTCACAGCTCCACCTGATAGAGCAGGATGGTAGAGCACAATCAATTTGGCATCAACGGTCAGGCCTAGGAAAGTTGGTTGTATTTGGGGTCAGGATAAGGTGTTATTTATGAAAGGGATTTGTCTTCTTTGGAGCCTGGAAAAGTTTAGGAAGCTGAATGAGATTGTGCAGAACCTCTGGACTCTTCTTTAACATATCATTCTACAACAAACAAGTGGAAGTTTGTGTGTGAGCTGTTGTCTAGTTTTCTCTTTACCTGTGCAGTATGTTGCAAAGACATCAAGCTTCTGGAGAACCTGTTTACACAATGTACAAGACTCCTGAAAAGCGCAAAGTAATATTTGAGAGAGCTGTCTCATCTTGAAAAAGTATTTTAAAAAAACTGTCTCAAATCCCTTTCTTTATAGACAGACCTCTTCATGGAAGTCTTGAATCTCTGCTTTGTCACAGCTGAGTAACTTTTATGGAGCAAGATAGGAAAACATTTCAAACCCCCTGCCTTCAGTTAGTATTGAATAGTTCAAGGTTTCTGCAATGTCAAATGCATTCCCTTTTTTAAAAACCACAAAAGGAAACACAACAACAAAAAACCCCAAACAATACCCAGACAAAGCAAACAAAACCTCTTCTGCTTTAAAAAGCCTTGTGTATGTATTAATGTCTTAAAGTTAGCACTGCCTTTTTTCTTTTTTTAATTACTTCTGCATATTTTTGAGTTTTTTACCTTTTCTGACTTCCTCTTTCTTACCCATTCCCTTTTATAAACCTAAGAGGACTACTATGCCAACCAGAATTAATTACCTACACAGTAAGTTATTTTTGTCTTTTTTTTTTTTGTAAGAAAATGTAGCTTTACAATGGTACATTCATTGTAAAAACTGAAGCGGAACGTAGTTTGGCACCCGTTCTCTTCCTCCCCCTCCCCATCCATTTCTTTCCTCCCTCCAAAATTACCTTCCCATGCTCAGGTGTTTTAGCAGACTAGTCTGCTGTAACAATTCATTCTTCTGGTTGTCGTGCTGTCCAGGTGGGTCACACAGAATGGACAGCAAGGAAGGCTTGAAGGGATGCTGTACATTCTCCATCATGCCCATTCCTGCAGTATCTGGTTATCAATCAAGATCTACTCATGCAAAGCATATGTGACACCGTAACTGTATATGCATATGCAGAATGCTTATTTTAAAACCTGCTGCTTACAGTTTTCCGGATCTCTTTTTCTAGCCTAACTGATAGGACTACCAGGACATCAGCAGGTATTTGCAAAATCACCTGAATAAAAACTGTTTTGGAAGTTGGGAAGGAATGGAAAGATGTGATCTCTATTCATATCCCTGTAGATGTGGAAGGAAATCTTCATTCATTAATAAAAATAAGATTCAGAAGTTGTTCCTAGCCCCACAAGCATTTTCAAAACACCCTAAACTAGCGCACAGTAGCCTAGGAAGACCAGTCAGTCTGTACAGCACTCTTGACATGCTCTCTACTTAGCTCCTGGTGTTAGAGACAGAGCTGGCATATGGATCCTGTTCAACTCAAGAAATAAGCATGCAAATAGCACGAGCATTGCCAAGCTTGTGATTTGCCCTACCCTGCCTTTTTAGCAGGGGTGCATGCCTCCACAACAGCTGGAGCCACTGTCAGGCAGCATGTACCAAACTGGCTAGAAGCTGATGGGTGGCAGCAGGGATGTGGCAAGCTTCCAGGTAGCAATGGCTTCAGTACCTCTGAAAACACCAAGAGCTTTCATGTCAAGGGGCTGCTGCTTGCGCTGAGTCTGTGCTGCAATCAGGGAAGCACTGCCTGCAGTTGTTCAGCTACAGCAAGTTGTCCCGGGCCACTGACATAATTTTTGCAGCATTCTTAGTTTGGTTCTATTTCCTAGTATGGGAAATCAGTCTGAATGGAAAGGATTAAATAGCTGTTTACAGATAAACCCTTCTGTCCTGCTCCTTCTGTTGGCATAGCTTCAGCTGCAGCTGCCAAGACTGCTGGGCAGAACAGCTGACTGCTAAAACAAAAGCTGCACAGCAGCAAGGCCTCATCAGTGTGTGTCCGTCCCATCCTCCCCCCCCCGCCCCCTAAGGCTTCTCATATTAACAACTGTCAGTATCATGGGCTTGAACACTATTTCTTTTATGCTGCTGATAACAGCTTGGAAGTGGTACTGCCCTGCCAAAAAGATCAGTCAGAGGGCGATGGAAGAGCAGTCAAAACTCAAATCCATGAGTTCCATTTGCTTTCAGCTGACTTCTGCTTCCATCCCATCGTACCCTGTGAGAAAAGTCTCAGCAGCAGCAAGACAAAACATGCTAGAATATCCTCCCAGGTGCTGAGTGCTTAGTCCTTAAAATACAAAATAATAAACCCAAGCACATGTTTGTAACTGTTCTGATCTGAACAAAGAAGCATCTGGTCGTGTGCAACAAAGCTGCCATGAAATACCTACTCTGCAGCTGTCACTGTGCAAAAGGACACGCAGCCTGTGTCAAGTCCTTGGGAGACAAATATGTAATTCTAGCTATTGCACAGTATCGCATGAAAGAATTGGTCTGTGTGTTGCTTTTCATATCCGTTTGCAATGGGAGGAAAAGCAGAATCGAGACTGTGCAGGGATGGGAATAGCTGAAGTGAGAAAGAATGGGGAAACCTGATAGTGGTGCGGGAATGAGGTGTGGAAGCTTTGCCAGGGAGATGACTGTCCTCACGTACTAGTCTGACTGCCAGAAGGCTCCTGTCTTGGCTTGCTACCTGGGTCCTCCTTCGTTCAAATTGGCTCATGCTACCTGAACAAAAACACTACCCAATTCTGCACAAAACTATTGCTATTTTACCATGGGGCTGATGTACTGACGCTGGACTGAGTGTTTTGGTAGCTCAAAGCAGTGTCCCTGCTGGCTCAGCCGAGCTGCCTTACATGTCACGCACACGTGTGTACATGGAAAGGGAAGGTGGAACTTAGAAGAACAGTGGCTGCAAAAACAACACGAGCTTGCAAAGAGAGGAGTACTGGTGGCTGGTGTTGGCAACGCGAGTCCTTGGTGAGATCACAGCTGCAATTGCTTTGCCTACATAATAGATTTGACATGGGATCAAGGGAAGGAGTACAACAAAATAAAGCAACTCAGTTTACCACAGAAGGGATTTGAGCAAGTTTCTGAACCTGTTGGAAGCATATGTAATGTTATTTTTAATCTGCTTGAAGTGAATTGCTATTCCTAACAGGATTCTAAAATAGCAAATGCTTCGTGATTGTTACTGTAGGTGGTGCTGCCAAATTCATATAGGATACATGCTGTCTGACTTGTACGGGCCTACTGCATGCAGGTTGACTGCCAAGTACTGTTCTCCGGCACCATCCGTCGCCTTCACCTCAAATTAAAATGCCACCTTTGTGTTGTGCATCACAGGCTCATCTTTTCTTTTCAGCTCCTTTGATCTCTGAAGCAACAGAGAGTAACGTTACTTCCCCTATCTAATTCTTTTTATAAAATACTCTGTCATTTTATTGTATTGGAAAGGTTGGATGTGCCTGTTTGAGAGATGAGAACCCAGAGTACAACCCATACCAAACACTACGCATGTGTATGTTTGACCACTACCATAGCTTTCGTAAGAGCATTTGAAACTAATAAAGTGTAAGGAAGTAGACTTCCACAAGATGTGTGGGTTAGCTTTAGAAGCCGAAATCAGGGGATTAATATTTGATTGCTCATAGGCATGCCTCACAGTAGCTTTCCTTCCTTTTCAACAGCATCATTTCTGAAAGACCCGAAGGAAAATTTCCTTTTTTTCTTTAGTGCTCCTCTAGCAATACATGTGAACTCTTCTCTCCTGAACATTTCTGCTAACTGTAGAAGTGTGTGTATATGCATATATCTAGAACAGTCTGTCATGATTCAGTTTGCATGATACTTGCATGGAATGGGGAGAAGCAGAGAAATACATACTTCCATGGAGTCTGAATTTCTCAGTGGTGTTCCATTGGGAGAGAGCTGGATCAACAGCAGGGCAAGCAGGATTCGGTAGCCTGTAGTGTACGTACATGTGCCTCAGGCTGAAAGCACAACAGTTGCTCACATTTGCCAGTATCTGAAATCACCTGTTCCAAGGTGGAACTTGTACTGTTATGGCCTCTAGGTTACAAACCATCAATATTCTTGCTTTAGATTCACCATGCTCTTAGCTTTCTAACATTGTTCAAATAGTTACCAGGGTAATGCTTAAATGAGAAATGTTAAGACCGAGGCTTTTTTCAATCGTGCTGCAGTCACAGTTCAAGCCGAGCTCCAAGAGGAAAGCAGCCTGTTCTGTCTAAAGTGTCCTGTACCTCTGCTGTTTGCCTCCACAGGTGGGATTTTGAAAAAAAGCGCAAAGCTCTTTTTCCGCCGGCGACATCATCAGAAAGATCCAGGAATGAGTCAGTCACACAACGACCTTGTCTACCTGCAGCAGCCACTGTCAGAGGAAGCGCGCAAGAAGGGAGGCACGCTTTCACGTATTCTGAACAGAAAGCTCCTTTCCAAAAACAAAAGCAAGAACAAACTGAACGGTGCTTCTGCAGAACCATACATATGAGACTGAACACTCTCTGATGGGATACTTGCACATCAGTTGACCATTTGTTTACAGAGCAGTACTAGACAATACGGATACAGCTGAGGACTTGCATAAAATGACGTTCACTAATACAGTGGTCCAGGAATAAACAGAAAGCTTGTCTTTTTTGTTTATTTTTCCAGAATGCTTTTTCTCTCTGATTATAAAGGTGCTCCTCCAAATACAAGCAGCACTAACTGTATCATGACAGCTTTTGGAGGACCATGTGATTTACTGTAGAAGAAGAGGGAGAAGCGGGAGTGATGCAGGTGGGGGGGACCTGCATGTAAGCACCTAGTTTACATTAACGGGGATCTAAGAACTGAAACATCATACCTGCTGTATGACTGAACCAGTCTAAAGAGAGAAGATACCACTGTGCAGCCTGGTATAGTAGCAATGCAAGTCTCGACTTGTTTTTCTGGTCAGGCTGAAAGGGAAAAAGACCCAGATCCAGCTTGTATTGTAATTTGGAAACGGGTACGTTTTCAGAAGCAGAACTAAAATGCTGATTAAGATAGCCTACTGTAATAACTGTAGCCTGCTGTAATAACTGCTCAGTCCATGAAGGTGGAGAGATGCCTTTGATATTAGCCATAAATCAATAAATTATGCAAATGCTTATACTAGCATATCATTTAATGTTCTGTGCATAAGTTATGCTTAAAAAAAAGAGAACTTTTTTTGAAGTCTACTTGAGTCTACTCACAGACAAAAACCATTTACATATTCTTGTATGTAGCTTTTCTTCCCTGTGTGAGAAGCTGCGTTGCTAATGCAAAAACGTATCTTAGGGGCTCTAATTCCTTCTCCCAAGTACTTGGTAGACAAGTATAATAACCATTGTATCAGATGCAAAGCTAGGAGCAATAAGTGATGAATAGAGCATATTTAACCCTATAACGCTTTTCAGTAGGGAGCTTGTTTTACTTGCCACTTACTGAGATCTTAGAAAACACAGTTGTGAAGAAAGCTTTTTAAAAAAAACAAGAATTCCCAGTGTCATCTTTCCATTCCTAGCTCTACCAGTGTTGGCATGTGGAAAGTGGTTGGTTGGGTGAGTTTTTTAAACTTTTTTCCTCATTAAATATCGCATCTGGTTCCTTTAAAGTAAAAGGAAAAACTAAGGAAAGTAAAGGCATAGTTCTTGATTTGGCTATTAAGAAGAGTAAAATGTTGGTTCGTATCCCAAGGGTACCATCTTTCGTGCATACCTGTATTTTTCCATTATCTACATTCCAACTGAGAACAAAGGGCCAAGCCTGTTCTCTTCAGCCAAGAAAAACATCCATTCCATTTAATTTCATGACATGAATGGATGATAGATTTGTGCCTGCTTTGCCAACAGTGATTTCTCCCACCTCCCCCTGCCCTTTCCTCCCCTTAAGACATCCAACGCTTTGGCGCTATTTGGGCTTTCAACTTAAACCGTTCTTGAAAAACAGAAAGTCACAGAAGAACAGAAATACATCTTTCACACTTCTGAAATGCAAAATTTCTGATGGACCCTAAATTCCTTGGTAAATACTTTTACAAAGAATATAAAAGGGGAGTGGGGGATGTTTCTTTTTTACCAAGAAAATATTAGAAGAATTGTCAAAATATTTTAACTGAGCCTACTGTTTTAAAATACTATTTATCTGTAACCTCCTGAAATCACTGTGGTAGGACAACAGTCCAGACTATCACATAGTTGTACATTTAAGCATGCTGCTTATCATTAAAACACTTGAAGGCATTTTAATATTCTGTATTTTAAAAATTGGTTACAAATTAATCTCCTAGAGCCGTAACATCCTTAGAAGTCCCAGTTCAGTAACACAGGCTTGTCCAGCTTGAATGTATTTGAACACTTTTGTTTATTGTTAATTTAATACAAGGCGGAAGTTAGGTTTCTTCATTTGTTCTACAGTAGTTCATAATACAAGCACTAAAAAAGCTAGTATTATAATCTCTCAACACACACTTTTTCCCTTGAACTTTACTAGAACCTCTTTGCAAGACAGAGTGGGGCCGGGGGGGGGGCGGGGGGCAAATGCCTGCCCTGTTTTACACAGTCTTGTTTTGAAGGAGAAAACCACAACTGGTCACTGAGTTCAGGAAACTGAAGTGAGACTGAGCTCCATGGGTAGCATCCCCTTATACTAAAAGCAGAGACCTGTGGAATTGGAAATGTAAAGGGAGCACATTAATTACTTGGAGTTTGCTTAAACTACCAAACTGGGATTTTAATTTACAGAAGCTTTATCGTGTACTGTAGAATGGGGTGCAAATAATGTTGAATAACTTGCAGAATACAGGAGTAGGGTTTGCTCATGCTCCGAAGAAAAGATACACGTGGAAGAAGTGGGTTTTTTGATTTCTCTTTCTTAAGGTCCTGGTGATTGTTTAAATGTGTGTCTTGGTGGTGAGAACTGAGAACATTCTATACTGCACTGTGTGAAGGTTTGCCTCGCAAGAATGATCTCTTAAGATGATGAAAGCAAGACATTTGGGGTAAAAAGGGAATCTTGTTTTTTAATTGCCTTCACTCCTCAGGAAAATAAAAATAATGTGGTTTGATGTTTGACCTCTATATCTGACTGGTGTGTTCCTCACTGCTTTTTACTCCTCTATGTCCTGTTTACAACAGTCCTGTTGTAAAAACAAGTGAAGGCACTCAAGGGGACAGTTGAGTTGCTCAGTTGTGACAACCCCATAATATTGAATTCCAGTCCCTCCTACCGAGGTGATTAAGTTGTCATGTAAGATCAGGACATCAGAGTATGTCCTGATACACATTTTTTGTGTGCTAGTGTTTAGGTCAGCATGAGCTCAGTCCCGACAACCAGTGGGAGTTATGCTACAGGTTTGGCTGGGGAGGACTGGATTTGGGAACTGGCATAACTAGCACTGTGATGTATCCTGTCTGGTGATGGATATTCCTGTGCAGTTGTGTGAAGGATGCCAGAGGGAATCATTTTGCTCTTTTGTTTTGCAAACTTCAAAATTTAATACACATTTGAACAGTAGAACAAATCCTCTATGTGATACTACATTGAAAACCTGTTGTTTTCTGCCTTCCAATCTAATTATTTCAGAACAATGTCTTGAAAACAACCTGTGATTTTTTTCTTCCTTTTTGCCCCTTTTCTTACACTTCTGTGTTTCCAGATGTTCTCTACAGCAAAGAAGACATGGCATTTATTTTATGAGGACTAAGAGATGAAGGCTTGCTTTTCCTTTCTGAAGAATTTTTCTGCCCATAACTGAACCTCCTTAATCTGTGTGTGTGGTTTGTTCTGCTTTGTGGCATTTTACCTTTTAATTTGCCTTGACGGAGACAATGTACATCCTTACCTAACCAAGATTTGCCTTGGCTTTCGTGTGAAAGTAGTACAAGAATTAAATTTCTCTTCGTAGATTAAAGCAATAAAATTATCCAGTATCACAAGTGTGAATACAAGCTAGGCAACTTTCTTAAAGTGACCGAGCTCACTTTAAACGCCACTTTAAAGAGGAGGGAGTCCTTTATCCCTAGATCACCAGTATTTCATATCCAATTCACCCCGGGAGGAAATGACAGTCATTGCTCTTCAAACTATATATGAAACTTGTGAATCTTAGGTGGCAGGAAGGAGAAGGAATGCCATTGTGGAAAGAAGTTCATATTCCTTTAAAAAGCAAAATACCTTTGGCAAACTTCTTCAGCTTAATGGACAGGTCATAAACTGTGCAGGCATAAATGCTGGGCTTTATTCTTACGGTTTCTGTCAGATTTTCTTTTTCCTCCACTCTGTGAGAGAGGTTGGCATTTCAGGTCATCCAGACCTGGAGTTACTGTCTTGCTCTTGAAAGGACTTGGCTTACAGCGCTGCTTTTTTTGAGGTGTTCTATTGCCTGGCAATGATACCAGTTTTGAGGATGAGTGACATTTTACAGCAGTTCCTGGTACTCTGTCTCCTTGTTGGAGGTGGTTTTCAAGTGAAAGCTTTCTTCTGTGTATTTCTTGTAAAGTCTTGATGTTCTTGATATGCAAAGTACCATAGGAAAAAGCAAAATTGACTATGTAAAATGCTACCAAATATGTGTGGGGAAGCAAAATAAGAATCTTGCTCTTGTTTTAACATCTTTTTCAGCTCTGGTAGCTCAAGGTGTTAAATGGAGCAAGAGCTCTATACAAGGTGGGAGCCGCATGGCTTTTTCATTTTAGTTTATTGCAATTTTTGAATTGTAGAGCTGAAGTTTGAGATGTGTTTATCCTGGTATAGAATTAAGTACACTGTAGCTCCAGGCTAAGACATTCCCAGTGTGAGTGGGAACAGCTGACCTCATACTTTGACCTCCCAAGGACCTAAGTGGATTTATTCGTGTGTTTAAAATCAGCGTATGTTTCTGTACATTGCTAAGCCACAGCCTTGGTGACAGACAAGATTAACTATACAACAAGGGTGATTAAAGGTGAATAATATCATGTCACTCAGGATATCCAGACTGTTACTGTGCAAGGTGCTGGCATGGTGTGAAAACAGCTGGGAAGGATTGGTCTGAGGTCTTTCCAATACTATAACTCTGTATTTCCCAATAATGTATTATTCTCTGATATTCCAGGTGGGGTAAAACATTTTTTATAGCATTCAACTGTGATAGTTCCTTCTTCTGTGGTGGGTTTGTTTGGGTTTTTTTTTTTATTTTTTCTGTGTGTACACAAAAATAAGTTGGTGTAATTAAGATGTCGATGATGTACAGATTTATTATATCACTGAAAAGCCCAAGAAGAGAATTTTTTAAAGAAATAACTACTGCTGTACATATAATAAAAGCCAATTGTCTCTGTGTAGTGTGCTGTCCTACATACCTAGCCAGCCACGTGTAACAGGTGGTTTTCTACTCTCCTTTGCTAATTTGACCCATTGCTTAATACAATCCATTTACTTGTTTATTCAGAAGCAGACTGTACCGACACTGCGGGTTGCTTCTAATAACCCTGACCGTATCAGGTAGCCCCTTCTTGTTCCTTGAGGAATCACCTGAAACATGGACTGTGGGGGAATCTAATGGGAGAAGGATTTGTGGAACTCATTGTGGTTACTCATTTTTTTCCCTCAGTTATGTTGTATTATCCTGAAAACATTTGTAATTCGAGGGGCAAAATGGGTGGAGCGTTAGGCCCTAGATCCTATACAGAAGACAGTACTAAAATGAGCACAGCCTGGGAATAGGTTTCTCTTGCGATCGATTACTGAAATAGCTATGCTCTAAATTAACGCCACCATGAAGCCCTATCAGACTGAGGGGAAAAACAACTGACAAACCCCACTAAAAATAGACATTTGCATGAAAATAGCCTCAATAGTGTTTTTATTTCCCTTCTCAAAGTGAGTGCTGTACCTTCTTTTGCAAGGAGGTTGTATGTTACCTTGACGAGAGTCACAGCCCACATGTCTATGCCTGTTTATTGCATATTCTTGGAGTGCTTATCTGGAATTCCTGAATAGTCTCCCCACAAACCTTCTTACTTTTCCTTCCTGCTCTAATCTTGGGTGAGGTCTTTTTAACTTGTGTGATGCCATCCACGTATGTGAGTGAAAGCGACAAGACCTATCAGAGCGAGAGCAGGAGTGGATGTAGCACTAAGTCTGGCTCGATACTCTTTCCTCCAGTTCATCATAAACCAATGACTGGAAGGGATCTTCATGTTCTTCATCTCCACCCCAGCGAGCTTGGTATAAGATGCAAGTCCCTGTTAACTCTGCAGTTAGGTAGGAATACTGAGCCAAAAAAACCCAAAACCACTACATAAATTTGGAGCTGCAGGATTCAGACTCAGACTCACTGTAAACCAAGACTACTTCAGCTAGCAAACGTACAAGATAACTATTCTGACTAAGTTAATACTTACTCTGATGGAGTGAATGCACTGCAAGCAGCACAGATGTGTGGGGTTGTGTGACAGATGCTGGAGAAACCTAGGTGGAGACCCAAAGACAGCACTGTGGGTGTGAATATGCACTGAGATAGATGTGCAGGGAAAATAAGTAAAAGCAGACTATACAAAAGACAGTGGGTTTTGGTCTTTGAAAAGGCAAAAAACCTGTACATGCAGTTAGATCCTTGAAAAGTTCACCTTACTACTCGTGCAGTCACTGAAAATTTTTGGCGAGTGATTTTTAAAGAATAAACAGTTCCACCTCCTTAAATCAACAGTTTTGCCAAGAAACATTTTCAAACTTCAAACGCTGCATTGTTTCATTTTGGCCAAGCGCTTGACAAGAAGAGAATTATGATAGTCTCTATACCTTCCGCTTGAAACACGTTACTTGTGCAGAAGGGTTGTGGGATGGGTAAGGTGATAAGAGAGAAAGGGCCTCACCTTAAGTTAACTGTTAAAGACACAGCAGTGAGAAGAGCACATCCCCTGAAAAGGCCTGCTTTCCCTTGCCTTTGAATCTTTAGGCGTGCTCTTACTGGGAAGACTGGCCAGTCACACCACAGCGGCAGGGATACAAAACCACTACATTAGGGCGTTGAGGCACCTCCGTTGTAGATGATACATCTTAAAGAGAGTAAAAAGCTGTGTCGTCTTGCTTGAGTACAAAAAGCATAAGTAGTTCTTGGCACTGGCCTCTGCCTCTGGAGGGGTGTTCTTGGCTGCACAGCACACTTTTCAGCTGTGAGGGGGTCGAGCACCACAGTAACCTGAACAGGGGGTTTAAAACCTTTCAAGCTTAGGGCACTGAGTCCACATCCTTTGTTTCCTGGTCACCAGGGCTCTGCAGTAGCCCAGTATATAAAAAATTAGGCATTGCTGGTTTCTGAATAGTATGGGTGACCGTGCTCTTTGCTACTTGAGCACAGCAGGGCTGGGCCCTGCTAACATCCTGGTAATGCAGGGCTCACAAAGAGTTAGGCGTGCTGACCCTGTTAACCTCAACAACGCTTGGGTATGGAAGAGACAGGCGCTCCAGGCTTGTTCAGGGCTTAACTGAGGAAAAGTCATTGGGCTTACAGCCTGCTGTGGTGTTTCTATGAACCCTTAACACCTTTCGACAAGCTACTTTTGGGACATGAGCACAGGAAAGTGTGTCTAGAAAAAGGCTACAAAAATGATCAGAGGGCTGAACACCTCTCCTGTGAGGAAAGGCTGAGAGAGTTGGGGTTGTTCAGCCTGGAGAAGGCTCCACATAGACCTTATTGTGGCCTTTCAATACTTAAAGGGGGTCTGTAAAAAAAATGAAGAAAATCTTTTTAGCAAGGCCTGTTGCAACAGTACAAGGGCTAATGGTTTAATCTGAAAGAGGGTACATTTAGAGTAGATTTAAGCAAGAAATTAGGGTGGTGAGACACTGGAACAGGTTGCCCAGAGAGGTGGCGCATGCCCCATCCCTGGAAACATTCCAGGTCAGGTTGGATCGGGTTCACAGCAACTTGATCTACTTGAAGATGCCCCTGTTCCCTGCACACGGGTTGGGCTACATGACCTTTAAAGGTCCCTTCCAACCCAAACCGGTCTACAACTCCTCCCTTGCGGCTCACACTGTCCAGGAGAAGGGAGAAACCCCGGTTGTGCAACATGGGTTCTAACCCGAGTCCAACGGCAGCCGACCGCCTCCTCCAGCCCAGGGCCGAAGCCCCTCGCCAGCGGTGCGGGGATCGATACGGGGGCACCGGCCGCCCCTCACGCAGGTGTCGTAGCCGCCCGGGAACGCGCCCGGCTGGGGGAACCCCCGCGGCGGCGCCGGTCGGCCCTTCAGCTTCAGCGCCGCCTATCAGCCCGCTGCCCAGGCGATGAGGGCTCCCAGCCGGGAGAAGGACCGCACCACACCACCCCCCATCCCCCGCCTCTCCACCGCCCTCTCCCCGCTAACGGCGGCGGCTCGCGCCCGGGGGCCCGGCCGCGCGGCCCTCCCCGCGGGTAGACTCCTCTCCCCCCCCCCCCCCCCCCAGCAGCCTGACAAATAACTACTGTTAACTCAATAATATCCCCCTCCAAGGTTTTTTAATTACCAGCCGTCCGCAGGGCGCGAGACTCGCACGTACAGAGAGCAACGGGCCGTAGAGGGAGGCTGGCAACAGGGGGTCAGAGAGTTTGGGCTGACGCGGGCTCCGTGTCCTCCATCCACATGGCAGGGCCGGCACCGGCAACCTGCAAACCCCCACGGGATGCTGCTGCCCTGGCAGCGGGCACGGGCAGGATGGCAAGCGCGGGGTGGGTAACGCGCTGCTGTATTCGGGGAGGGGGATTTGGTCCTGCAAGGGCTGATGGGGAAAGCTGCTCCTGCAGGCATGAGGGGAGGCTCTGCTACATGGGCTGAGGAAGCACCAGCCAGGACAGCATTTGTTTATATGGCATTTTAAACAGGAACCAAGAAAAAAGCAGGGTGTGTGTGTGTAAGAACATCAGGTACATTTCTGTCTGTACATCTTTACCAAATACATTTATCTTTTCACATATGAAAAGGCTTTTTTATTCCTTTGCAAGACAATAGTCTTATTTTGCCTGTTTTGTTTTGTTTTTTTCCTGAAAATTGATGGTTCTTTGGCCTGAGAGGCTTTTTCTTAGCCTTGTATTAAATGGACACAGCTTACTGAACTTTCAGACAAGCTCTCCACCTAGAATTTGTTTGTTCACACACATTTACGCTCCCTTGATTTTTAGCAGCTTTGAATAAGGCTTATTTTTTAAAATAATCAGTTAATGAAGTTTTATCTGAATAGTCATAAGCCTATTAGTGCTTGAGTTGTCCATCGAATCCCCCCCTTCACCCTCCCCCCGAGGTTAAACAAGACCAGAAATCCTTTTATACTCGAAATAACATGCTGGGAAGAAAAGAAGCAAAGGAGGATAAAAAAGCCCAAGCCCCACATTCAGTCCTTTTTAAATCATAGAGACACACTGGAAAAGGGGCATAAACGCAAGGCTTTTTTTTTTCCTTCTGTCTTCTTCTCCTCTCCCTCCCTTGTAGGTCACCTTTACTATGAAGACATTGATGCTTCAAGTCTTCATTTGCTTAAATCAAGTGAGTAAGTTCAACAGCCCGATCAGGTAACCACCGTATCCCAGATGGGTGACGAAGGGGAAGGGGCACGCACCCCAGCATCCTGGCACCAGGGAGGGAGGCACCCTGTGTGGGGTGAGGACCAGGTCCTCCGACACAGGACAGGGGCAAAGGGGGCTTCCCTGGGAAGGTGCAGGCACTTTGAGAGGAGGACAAGTTTGAGGGCACAGCACCAAACACGCTGCAGTCGGGTGGAAGGAGAGCCGGCGGACAGGTTGTGCTGAGGGATGGCCCGACACCGGCCTCCGCACCCCGGGAAGGGCTGAGGGCAGCAGTCGAGGGGGAGAGTGTGGCGGCCAGGGCCCAGAAGCCCTTTAGCAGTCGTCCCTCCACTCCACAGGGAGCATCTTGGCAGGCGAGAGAGACCCCGCTCCCCTGAAATAAACAGCAGCCTTCCCAATGCTTCATTAAACTAACACAGCTTCCCGCCATTGCCCCGGCAACCGACACAGGCCTCCTGTTTGCCAGCTGGGGGAATTAAAGGCAGCCTGGCAGCCAGCCCCCGGCTCCTCCAAAAGCTTCCCTTGCACTGTCAGAAAGCATCCTGAGGTGGGGGGAAGTGGAAGGGGGGCAGGGGCAGGCAGGCAACCCCCAAGGTACCTCCTGAGATAGGAGGAGTCCTGCCCCCCCCCAGTCTAGTGAGCTGCGGTCCCCAGGGAGTGAGGGACCCCACCACTGTCATCAGCAGTGCTGCTGGAGGGCAATGCAAAGCTAGAGGACTCCAAAATGATCCCTGGACTGGAAAAGGGCCTGGATGGTCCAATGGCACAAAAGTGGATGATACTCCCCACCACAGCATCACCTCTGTCCAAATATGATCGATAGTTCACGCTAATTAGCACCACATTCCTCTCACCGCCCATCCGCCAGCCGAGGAAGCAAATTACATCGTCTTGTCCCTGGTTTTCTTCCTTTCTCTTAAATCACACATGGTGTGAGGTAAGCCTTAACGTGAGCCCCCTGCTCCCATCGGCCCCTTGGTGGACATGAGAGCAGCAACAGGAGGACAAGCTGCCCCATCCTTTGCCGCTTGCCCTTAGAGAAAGGCATCTCAGGAATTGCTACCGAATGAAAACATCGATGCTGCAACAGCCTTGAGCACATGGATACCCTCCTGCCCCCCTGCCTGCACTCTGTCCCTCCACTCAAAGCGGGTGAACTATCCCTTCAGGCAAGGTGGAGATGCTCCTCTACATGGCCTCAGTGGAGGAACTCCTTATGCTGCCCAAATCACAAAATTAGATCCACTGGTCTGGTGTGGGTGCAACATGCCAGCGGGTTCCAGCACTTTCCTCCTGCCACCGCCGCCGGCCACTGACACCACAAAGGAGGCTCGCCAAATTGGTAAGGAGAAGAAAACACCACACTTCACAACAGCAATGAATAAAGGAGCACTATTCACTCACTCGGGCATCTGCATCTGTTTTGTCCTGTTTTCCATGACTACTGGCTGTGAGCAGAGGTCTCACAGGGAGGAGCATTAAGTATTTATTCCAGCTCTAGGTTTTGTCAGCTTCTGGTGCCACCAACATGTTTTAATTCTGCCTTTTTTCTAATCCAGGGATCCCAAAGCAACCTTGCAAAGGTACCTCCAACCTCATCAGCAGAAGCCTAGCTTTCCATAGCTCTGCAGCACACGGCTTACAACAAACTTAACTCTGCCCAGAGAGACCCACTCCAGACCTGCCTCTGAACAATTTGTATGCCCTGCTTCTCTCCTGCTTTGTGATAATATTGTGCTTTGTGAAATACTACTTAGCTACACTTAGCAGAATTAAGGGAGAAAAAAAAAAAAAAAGAAGGGGGGGGAGGAAAATAAAGAAATAGCACATTCCAGATTCTGGCCACCGCTCTGCACTGCACGAGGAAGTGGCACATGGAAAACATGGAGCTGTTTATAAGCATTAAATAACACTCTCTAGCAATCTTGTAGAGACAAACATAAAGGCAGCGCATCCAAGCAACCCTACAAAAATTAGCCCAGAGATCCCACCTCAGTGACGGCAGACAGCACTGTAGTTAATGGTGTCTGAGTAAATCTTGAGCAGAGGGAAATAAGGGGCAGGAAAATATAATCAAACACCTGACTTCAGTCCAAAGCTCCCCAAAAAGAACTGTTACAAACCATGAAAGGGGAGTCTTTGAGGTTAAGGGGGAAAAACATAAGTACTTTGGCATCATCCACTGTGAATTATAGTGACAGTGGGAGGAATATTGCCTTAGCTTTGAAGGGGAATGCAGAGAAAAGGGGATGCTTTCAGCTACTTGCAGGAGAAATTGTGGGGGGAAATTGCAAGAGGGAGATGTGCATGCAGACCACTGCAGGTAATGGCCATTTGACTTGGAAGTCTGGTTTAAAGTGGCAGGCCTGCCAGGGAACCTGGTTTAACCATGTGTCTCCTACTTTGGAAGTTCCTGATATTCTCATCTTCTGTTTCTCTCCTTGTGCAGGACTCCGACTTCTCAAAAAATAGGATGTACAAAAAAAAAAATTTAAAAATGAAAAAAAAGGCAGGTTTCTGGTTCTTAAGCTTTTCTTCAAAGCAGTAAGAAGTCAAATCCATAAACCCAAACTCCTTCCCCAAAACAAAGACCAATTTATGTTCGAATCTCTGGGGTTTTTTTCAGGTAACGCCAGGGTGTGGAGGGAGATGAGCTGACAAATCCTGAGGCAAAGGGACTCCTGCATCAATCTGGACTGCTCTGTGCCCTGTCCCCACCTCTCCAACTGGGAAGCGCTCGCAGCCTGCTGTTGCCAAACCCACTTTTATTTTTTCCGTGCTCCTCGCTAATTAAACCTTCAATCAGATCTGTCTCACCTCCCACCTGGACTAGTTCAACTCCCTGCTTTCACATTTTTTTCATTCTTCCCCAGCCCCAGGAGATTTAGGTTTCTGCAGTGTCAAAGCTCCCAGAGGATGGGGTGGGTATGGAGCTGCCTGATGGCTCAGGCAAACCGCGTTCCCCCTCTGGCTGTCCTCCTTCGGGGCTGGATTTCAGAGCAGAACATACCGCTGTCAGGGAGCCAAAGGCGCGCAGGGGTAGGGGAGGTGCTGGTCTCCGTGTGCGCACCGTGTCCTCCTTCCTCACCGCTGCCATACATGATTAATCATCCCTGAGACACGCCTGCTGCTTCCCTCTGGCTCTCCAACCACCACAACGGCGGCGGCAGCAGCGGTTGAGAGCAGAGAGACCTCCTCAGGTTCCCGGCCCCAGCCCAGCGAGCATCTCCCAGCGGGGACCTCTGATCCTCACACACATCTCTCTCTTGCACGCGCCGGTCTGCTTCATGGCCTCGCAATTAATCGCTCTCCTCCCCCCATCTTCAAACTCGGCTCGTCTCCCACCCCTCCCCCACCCCCCGTCCATCTGTGTCTAATTGCATTTCATCTGTAGTCATTCTCTGGAAAACTCACCGGGAAGGTGTCCAGGAGACTAGCACAAGCTTAAACACGCGCTTGACACGGGGAGCCGGGAGGAGGCCGGCTGCTCCGCCGGGGCAGGCCAGGGGCCTGAGGAAGCTGGTCCTCTCTGCAGCCCACCTCTCGCCTCCTTGCTCCCGGCCCGGGCAGGGGATGGGATGTTTGCCAGCGGGCAGGGGGCTGGCAGCCAGGCAGAGGTGGCAGGCAGCCAGGAAGGGCCACTGAGAGCCGGCAGGGCAGAGGTGAAGCTGCTCAGATGCCAGCCTGTGCTCCACCGCGGCAAGCCCTTGCTCCCCTCTGCCAAGCGCCCACCGGCAGCCTGCCAGGGGGCTGTGCCAAGGCCGGTGTGGGGCAAAGGCAGGAGAGAGGCAGGGACCCACCAGCACGACCCACCACCAGTGGGATGCCGGGACGCCCCTCGAGTCCGCTCTCCGGGATGCTGCCCCTTCCCCACACAGCAGGCTCTTTCCCCTGGCGTTACTGATGTTCCCGCCTTGTCCGTGGCACGTTCGAGCTGGCCGCGTCCCAGCTGTGCCTGCCCTGCCAGCCACACAGAGCCTTGATCCCACACCATCACCTTGCCGCTGCTCCATCCCACGGGGCCTCCTGTAAAATCCAAACGTCATCCAAGGGCTTCTTCACCCTGGGAAGGGGGCAATAAGCTGGGCTCTGAACAGACAGCGTGCCGAGCACTGCACACCAGCTCACGCCACAGCCACTCTTACTCGACACCACTGGAGCGAGCAACTCAGCTCTTAACTGCGTATGCCAAATGCCCACACAAAACAGTCCAGAACAGCTAGGGAGCCAGAAACACACACCCCAGCTCACTGCACACCGACTTCCCCACATAAACAAGCCTAAGTGCACAGTGGGTCTAGTCTACAAGCAAGGTTCCCTAGTGGAGAAGCAGGCCCCGAAGGTGGGCTCTTTACATTTTTAGACCTTGGGTACAAGCTCCTGGAGCCCAGAGGCTGGACACAGACCACAAGTTCATTTTGTGTAGGCTGGAGCCACCTGACTTCACACATCACTGCTGGATAATGCAAAGGTATGGGCTGATGTGCGGCTGTCTGAAAGGCCTGCTGGGCTTTCAACAAGGGAAGGTTCTTCACCTTTTCTGCAAAGACTCGGTCTTCCAGCTGCGGGAGAGACTGAACTACTAACCCACATAACACTACTTGAAGCCTCGTCCATTTGCTGCCAAAACTTTAAATGCAAGAATTCACAGCTCTGGTAAGGGTGACAAATTTACTTCAGTAGGCCTGCAACTTAGACCCAGACAAATCTTTTTCCCTTTATTTTTTTTTTTTCTTTCCAATCAGCCAGAAGCTCTGCAGGCAGATTCGCTTCTATCCAGGATAGCGATGAGGAGAGTGATTACAAACAGGTAATCCCCAGGTTTTTCCATTTGCTTGCCTTCCATTGACAATGGCTACTCACCAAAAATCAGCCCAAGAGATGCAAACACATAAGAAAGAAACTGAGTTACCATGACTAACAAGTTACCATTTGCCAGCTGAGTCACAGTAACACTGAATAGACCAACCTCACTGATGGTTTAAACAAACATTTTAGTACTTACTGCGATGAAAAAGAATCACAGAGTCAAACTACTATAGCCCAGATGACAATTTATAATCTCATCGTGGTAAATCAACTTGCTGGCAATCGTCTGTTCATACATTTTGCTCTGCCAATATTAGATCGAATCAAACCTTTCACAAGCCAAATCCATTTCTGCAGTACAATTGCAATGCTGTTTGTGGTGAAGATGCAAAAAACTACTATGTTTCTATCCTTTTAAGCTCCTTCTCCAAGACAATTTTCTAATGAAAAGCACCACACTGAAGCTGTTCCTCCAGAAGCAGATTCAACACAAATACATATAAATATATCTTTAAATAAGCACAAAAATAATCCTGCCTTCTCCTCATTCTTCTGGGTTTTGGACATTGAACCCAGAAATCTGGGTTCAGTTTCGATGCAGACTTTCTGCACCATCTCAAACCACACAACACAGCTCTTTACGAAGCTATAAAATGGGGACTCTACTAGTTTTGACACAAATCAAGGTAGAATACATGCATCTGTGCTTGTAAAAACCTCTCTGCAGAAGACAAGGGTTGTATAAATAAGTAAATATAAATAAACACAACAGACTTATCACTGCCCCAGAACTCTGACTTTGTGAGGTAGTCTATAAAGAAGGGTATTTGCCTGCTGTTTACCCATTTAATGAAAACAAGTACCTGTGAGAGAACAGACAGCACTCCATCTGCAGATGAATTTTATCTGCTTTCAACACTAGTTGAGAGCCAGCACATGCTGGGAGTAAACAAAATCCATTACCAGACAACAGTTTGTGACAAATGAGAGCAACACATGGACCGAGGGCCACCGAACAGGTCCCCCATACAAGTCATTATCACGGCAACTACCCTCACCCTTCTGAACTGCTGCAGAGGTCGGGAACTGGGCAAAACACAGAACCTTACCTGTCTTCCTGCTGCTAGTGGCCCTCTGCTCTGTGTCAACACATGTCTCCCACCCTGGCAGAGGAAGTTTTTACCGGCATTGTCTAAACTGTGTCGTTACAGTGCAAGGACTGTCAACCCTGTCTCTTTCATCAGCCCAGAGTTCTCCTTATCAGAGAAGAGAAGCACAAAAGGGAGAGAGAATTACGTACACACGAGCAGTGTTTCTCCAATGCTCAGCATAAAAATCTAATCAAAATTGTACCAGAATGGTGATGTGAGAAGCACCCTGCCAAGTCAGTAATAAATACAAAATTCATATCTTACATTTCCACAATATATCTATCACCTCTCATCCTGCAGTACTTTACACATTGTTGGGACTCGGATGAATCCCCAAATCAGAACAGATTTGTACTGGAATCTAACATTGTTGTTGGCTTCACATTCATTCAAATTACACCCTTAAGCGAGAGTAGGATAACAAGCACTTAAAATGGCCCCTTGAACGTGGCGGCAGCCATTTTAAACAGGGCCCGGACTCCTTCCAGCCACCAGACTCATTCCCTGAAGCTTGTCCCCCAGCTCACCCCCTGTCCCTCTCACCCCCTGAGCCCCACACGCGGTCCTGTTGCCCCTCCCATCCACCCCGTGGCAGAGGAAAGACAAAGTGGTACTTTTAGGGTGCATAAACAGCTCGTTCATTCCAGTGGGTCCCACTGATGATATCCTAACTCCACATACAAACCATCTGATTCTGAGACCGCAGCCATGGAGACCTGAGCAGCCCCCGGTGCAAAAGCCAACAAACCCCTGTCCTCTCAGCCTTTCCCAGCAATACCACTGCACAGATGCTACATACAGCATCTGCAGAGACCAAGAATGATGAGTTCTGCAGCCAGCAGTAGTAGCAGCTTCTCTTTTTTGTGATGACCTTGTGAACTGGGAGAAAAGTAGAGGTGACGAGGAGTGAAAAGTCATAGTCCACCTCCCTGGGGCCCATTATCCTAATACCCGTCACTGAATCCTTCCTGACATGCATTTTCCAATGGCTCTGGTGGGAACATTCTGCATCTCATCCTATCAATATGCCTATATATCAAAATCGTGTCCACTTTTGGCCCAAAGAGTTCACCTTCAAGACAGATGCATGAAAGATGGGAGGTGTTAGAAAACCCCAGGAGCTACAAGTTAATAGTAGTAGGTACCTTAAGACAGAAGTGCTGATTGTAGTCCAGGTTTTCAAGACTGCTCAGGAGCCACGAGCAGTAGATGTTCAGTTCTCATGTTGCCTCTAATGAGCCACAGTTGATCTCAAGCTTCATCACTAGTGGTAGCATAGCTAACTAGGAAAGGCAGTAGTGAAGTGCATTGCCAGCTTTCCCTTTTGTCAGTAAGGTTTTGTAGGTCTTCATATTTTTCATATTGACATCTATTCACTTCTCGGTTGCACTGCCTAAAAATCAAGTATTTGGCAAAGAAAAAACCCTTGAAAGCCACAATGATATGAATGATTTAAAGTAGTCCATCCAGAGAAGGAAAAAGGAGCTACTAATACTTGGAGATGCTTCCAAAAGGAGCTACATGATAAAGGTAGGAGTCTTCTGTAGTTATAAGCACATTTATCTGCATCTACACTGACAAAAACAGGACAGTTATTTCACCTCTAGCAGCAAAAGCAAAGCTGCAGCACACTCAAGAATTGACTCCTGATGCAGGGAAAAAAAAAACCAAAACCAAAATCAACCCACCTCACAATGTCATTTAGCTTTACAATGAGATGATAAAGTATGCATTATTTGTCTTCCTTTTCCTAGTATAGATAAGGACCTAGAACAGCATCACCCAAACTGTGGCCCCCAGGTCACTGCCGGCCTGTTAAGCGTAACGGGTGGTCCTTGCAGCATGCTATCTGCAACCAACACCCTGCGAGCCACAGCACCTAATAAGCCCCCAGATCCTTTGCCCTGTGCCATTCTTCTCACTGCCAACACTGAACGTTTTCGTGCCTATATGCCAGAGAAGCAGATACATCTAAATGTAAAACGTCACGCAGACTGCATCTATTTTGACCAAAGGGAAGAGACAGTCTGAGACCCCTCCTAAGGGAGCCGGCCTACACAGCTGAAACATCAGCATCTTCTGCTCACAGTCATCGCAATGATGAAGGCATAGGAGATGTTGGATGCATTGGTGGGCATTTTTCTGGAGAAGAGCGTTGTAAGAGAGCTACTTCTGTGTACAGGTGGGCACTGCTGCAAGCAAGTAACTGTGCTTGCTGCGTGTGCTCCCAGTATTATTAGCAGTCTCTAGAGCTGACAAGCCTCAGACTGCTTTGGTTGCAACCATACCTCAAAGCTGGTATCCAGTTCTGGGCTAAACCTTCTCAAAAACTCATGGAAAAATAGAAGGCTGCAGAACAGCAACAAGTACATTACCAAGAACTAGAAATCAATTTACAAGCACAAGGACTAAATATGAGAGCTTGCTAAGTAACGGCCAATGAGCTGGAACTGAACTACAGTCTACAAAGCTCTGAAAGGCACAAAAAAGGGGACTCTTCGATGCTACCTGGGCTATCCTCAGGTCCAGCGGAAACCAAGAAAGGAAAACCATAGGCCTGTTGCTAAATGGGGAAAAGGAGGACAAACCACCTCAACAGGGAGGCATATGGCCTCATCTTCTCAGGAAACCATTGAAACGCAATCACTTGGGACACTAAAACTAAACTGAACGTGAATACCAGAAAACATACAGAAGGGAAGTATCACATCTGCTGTGTTCTGATCATGTGTAGAGCTAACCAGAGAGTGGGGTGGTTGGGGTTTTTTATTGTGGCTGGCTAAAGGATATTCAATTGCACAGCTGAATGCTGACTTAACTCTACACTTCCCTACCCAGGTTCCCGAGTGGGAGGGTCCCTGTCACACAGGAGGTGTGACACACTGGCACCTACAGTACAGTGCAGTGCAAGAGGCTTCAGGCAGAACCTCTGCTCTTGACTCTACAAGGATAGTCAAATAACCATGCTGAATCAGGCCGGTTGTTTGTTTCGCTTAAAATGTATTTACCTCAACAAATAATTAGTATTTTCAGTAGAGAAGGCCTTTGGTAAAGATTCACCACACTCACCCCTTCAATTAAGGTTTTAAATGTCCACATTCATAAATTCATTTACCCAGTCTCCCACTTGTCCTTCAGCAATGCCAGAAAAGACCTAAGTTTACATTCCTGGCATCTCAAAAGAGAAAGGGAAAATAAGCTCAAATCCTCCAGAAAACAACAAAACAAAAAATACACCAACCAAATTAAACAAATAAACAAAAAAATCCCAAACAAAACCACCAAACCAAAAAAAACACCCCAAAAACCAAAAAACAAACCACCACAAAACCAAACCTACCAGGTCTTTTATCCATCTCCAGAAAGAAGAAATGGAGTCCAAGCCGAGCTGTTTAGAAATCTCTTCCCTCTCACGTGCAATACCGCAGCTGTAAGACGAATTAGAGGAGCAACTCGGGCAACTGGGGCATCCCCAGGCACCAGAGGAGAAGACCCGAGCCCCCCAACCCGTCGGGACGCGGGGCTTGGAAGGGCTGACCCCGCGGCTCCGCACCCCAAGGCGGGCGATGGGGAAGAGGGCAGGTGTGGGGTGGGGGGGATGCGGTCTCCCCTTAGCACCTGCCAGAGAGCCCAGATGTTTCTGCTGTGCAGGCAGTGAACTCGGCGTACCCTGGCGACGGACGGGTACCTCTGGGTGGCCGGGATATTTGCATATGTTAATTGCAATGTCAAGGTGTTTGTGCCTGCCGCGCTCACTTCTTCGGGGGGAAACGGCGGCGGGATGCGACTCTACCTGTGCCGTGCTGGTGACGTCACAGGCAGCTATTTCCAGCCCGGTTGCCATGGAAACCACCAGGCCTCAGCACCAGTTAGCGGTTCAATATATAATTTACTTATTCTTTTTCACCTAAGTGATTAGGACTCAAAATACAGAAGCATCTCACAGACCCTCAAATCCTCTGATCGCTTTATAGGAATTTCCTGAAGGCAAAAACCAGCGTGAAATACTGAGCTGTGCTCTCCAGGGAAAATAAAACAGGCAAATAGAAGCCTGAAACAAGAAAAAAAACAACACAACCTTCTCCCCAGCCCCCTGTCCCCTGCCCTCCCAAGTGTCAAGGGAGACAGACACCATGGCTCCTGAAGATTTCACAGGGCTGACATTGTCTGAAGGAGACGAGTCTGTGATGAAGGAGGAGGTAAAAGCCTAAAATGGGAGCTGCCACGTCCTATGGGGTCTTCAGTCTGTCCCACCTAGGATGCTGTGTCCGCTGGCATCACCAGGCACCTGCCCCATTCTGCGCAGCTGGGGATGGGCAGCAGCAGGACCCCCAGAAAATCCCTTTCAACTCCTACAGGGGACCATTGTGTCTTAAGGAACAAGTCCCTCCTTATTAATCTCAGCAGAAGCGGCCATGAGTGCTGCTAGTCAATGCAACAGCAACCCAAGCTCCAGGGAAGGCAAACCCTTTTGTCTCTCCCCCCTCTTACGACCCAGGATTGCAGGAGGCACCTGTATCTTCCATAACTTTTTTAACTGGTCCTGTGGTCAGAGGTGAGGCGATTTCTCCATTTTTCCACTGCCTAATTAGCCACTGCAGAAGACTCCGAGAGACCCAAAGGTTATACTTCAATATATTGGTCCAGTGAGAGAAAACGCAAATATTCTTACTGGGAGAATTTTCAAGTGAGTCATCCATCTTCAGGTAGTTCTGAAGCACCAGTCTTAATGTTTGTTACTGTGCTTCGTTATGTTTCAGACCAGTATCTTTCAAAATGGGAAGTTTCAAACATTAACTTTGAAAAGCAGCCGCACCCCGTGCAGCCTGGAAGAACAGCGCTCCCCAGCCTCCGTTTCGACCCAGCACGGGCCACTCCTCGTTTCCCCAAACAAGTCATCACAAACCATCCACTGCACCCCTTCTCCTCGCCATTCCTTCCTCACATGCAGAACTGGCAGGAGGGACAAGACGACAACCACCACTGAGATCCAAACAAACAAAACTAGAGGCATTACTGGGCACAGATTTAAATCAGACACATTATTCCCTGAAGAGTAAAAGAGAAAAAAAATCCATGGACAAGAATCTCTCCGTGGTTACTTTTTGCTGATGTTCTCAAACGCTTTACATATTAGAAGGTCTCATCTATGACACAGGACAACAATTTGAAAGCCAGCAGGACAAACTGGCAGGGGACCGTGCCAAGCCATTAACACTTTTAAGAGTTTGAGGGGCTATTTTCAAGGGAAATGAGGGTGCTATCAGATACCAGTACGACCTCAAGAGCAAATTTTAGAGATCTTCCTACTCCAAATTATTTAATGTGATAATTATAGAGTGGGCAGATGCTTAAAATAAAGCAAGCATCATTTTACCCTAAGTTTAGAAATGTAGGTTAATGCCTCAAAAACAAAAATCAAAGAAACGTAATCTATAAAGCTAATTGACCCGAACAAACCTTTTTCCCTATTCCCTTCCTTTTCTTTCTTTTAGCTCCTTGAATCAACTCACCTTTCTCCAAACCACTCATTTGTGCTTCACTTCCTTTCCTCCTTTGATGTGCAGCATCTCCTTTCCTCTCACCTTTTGCATAATCCTCCACACTCTCTGCAGACACCAGCTTCCCTCCAGCACTCCTCGGTCTCAGCTTCCTCCTCCTTTTTGTCTGGTCCCTTTCTGTCCCTTTATGCTCTTGCCCTAATTCTGCTGGGTCACAGGGTGCTTCCCTCCTTCTCTAATATTAGGATCTGGTGCACGCTTTACCAATATCAACTATATTAAACAGCCACAGAACCTTTGAGAGTTTACCACAAGCTACTCTGATTTCAAAGCTAACAGAAATAAAAGATAAATTTATGAGTGACTGAGCAAAGACCACATGGGAAGTCAGTAGTGTCGGCCAGAATAAAACACAGATTCAGGCTGATCTGTAGTTGGGTCACTTCATCATCAGAACCAGATCACCCTCTTAACAAACCAAAACAGATTTATGCCGAGTCTAAACCAGAAACAGCCAATGAAAAAAAAAATAATAAATGTAATTTGGCTGTACATCAAGAAGTATGATTAGAAAGATGATTAAATGTTTCTATTTTGGAAGGAAGAAAAAAAAAAGCCACAAAAAACAAAGAATGTCTTTAAAACACCTTTGCTACAGCACCTCATTTCACACAGGCAACAAGGCAAGAAAAACATGTTGCAGTGACTTTAGCTATGGGAGAACGACTGATACTATGGATCGAGCTGACAGCTGACTTAGAGAGTCATTGCTAGGGCTAACATCTTCCTTCTCCACACAGCCTACACTGGTCTGGCACATCTCAAAACTTGAAAGACCAAAAAAAAAAAAACCAAACCCTGCTGATTTCATAGGGAAGTAGCCTAAGAGGCTGTTTGGAGGATGAAGTCAACTACATATGGTTCTATTTATTTGTTTGTTTTGGGGTGGGGAGAGGGAGTCAGTGGCAAATTCTCAGCCCTAACAACCAGCTCACAATAAAAGCTTATGAAGTCAAGAGTTCCTCAAGGAAAAGAAACACTCTTAAAGTTTGTATTTATTATATAAATGCCAACATATTTGCAAGATTCCAAAACTCGGGCAGCATCCAGCTTGAATGATTAAAGAGCGTTTCTCCTCGAGGCCACCATCTGAATCCCAAACTGCCTGGGGATAGCGGGTCAATCTGTGTGCAGAGGTGATACAAACCAGGTACATTAAGCAGGTCACGTCCTCACGCACATTCAGACCCCTGCACCACAAACCAAACACAGCTGCATTTGAATGCATGACCAAAGTTTTCTGCATTTTCTTTTAGCAGGGAAGAAAAAAAAAATAAAATTAAAAATTCCCTTAGGAAACGCTGTACAAAAATATCCCCTCTCTGTGCTTTATGAATGAGAATTCACAAAGAAAAAAGGCAGGAAATGAGGTAAGGTTGCTTTTTCCCTCTTTCTCTATATTGTGACCACAACGCACACGTACATTTCTAAGTTTAAGAGCTCAACCACATCGTTGTATTCAGCTGCATCTCATCCAAGCGCCGGTCACTTGGGAAAACTTTGAAATTCAAGAATTCTGCCACTCTGATCCTACAACCGTTACCAGTTGGGAGCTAACATACATTTCTTTTTTTGTTCATCCTGAAGCTTTGAATTATAATTTGCTCATTAGCCTAATAAATATCTCATCGTTGTGTGGCCTGTAACAGCAGAAACAGCAGTTATTAGAACAGATCCCCGCTGCAGCAGAGGAAGTTCGTCTGACCTCAGCATCCCTCAGCACCTTAAGCAAACACAGATCCAGTACAGCCATGATCCTCGTGGAGCTCTCCTGCTAACCCAGACACAGCAAAAAAAAAAGAGGTGTGAGTCTGAGCTCTCTCAATCCGGAGTGTGTGTGCAGGCTCTTCTCCAGTCACAGGAGAAATATCCCATCCCCGGGGTTTTCTCCATCTGCTCCCGGTAAAAAAAAAAACCTAAATTAACAATCTACGGCACAGGGGCAACACGTGCTGTAAAAAAGGGTCACGAGCTCAAGTTCTTCGGCTGTGCTGAACGTTTCAGTTGTGACCAACATAATTTCCTGCCATTCCATTTTTCCCAGGTTGCCTCTACATCTGTCCTGAATCTATGTGAAACTCCTGTTTATACTTGATCCAGGGCCTGGCAAAAATTCCCTCTTAGAATGGATGGGTAAGAAAACCAAAAGGTATTAACAGCTAACAGATTTTTTTAATTTATTTTTTTTTTAAAGCTTCTCAATGCATATAAAAATGACCCCAAAATAATGAGTCTGGTTTTGTTTGGGTTTTTTTTTTTTAAAAAAAAAGCTGAGATTGATTCTGATTCTGTTGAAACCTCTCCTGGCCTATTCCCAAAACATATGCGTGATCAGAAGAGCAATGACTCTCCCAAATGTACTAAAAAGGGCAATTTTGGGACCCTCTCCAAGATCTCTCTCCATCTGTCCATCTCCTGCCCAGCAATTCATCGTGTCCCCCAAATCTCTAACTCCATTGCGTTCTTCAGCCCCAGTATCAGCTCCTGGCTCTGTCCCACCGTAATCCAGTCACATTCCACCCTGGAGCAACACCTTTGCTCTTCCTGGAGTTGTCTTCTTTCACAGACTTGGTACCAGAGAAGTCCTCCAGTTTTCCACGCCAAAAAACAGCCGGTCCCCAAGGAACAATGGGGCAGAACTCACTGCTTGGAAAAGGGGGAAGGGCAACCCGATGGCACGGATCTTTGTCTTCTGCTGCAAAAAAACAGGCATCGAGCCCAAAAGTAGAGGCATCAAGTTCTGCCTCTTTTCTACATCAGCTCACACTAGCTCCAGTAGCCCACCTCTCCCATTTCTCTTTGGGGTTACTTTTCAGGCAAGGCTCGAGCTCCTAGAGTCGTTATCGGACCTAATGCAGCTTTGCTGAAATCCCATTGTTTGCTTGCACAAAACCTGGAAAGAATCGGTACTGTTCTTAGACCCCAGACTGCCGACTGCCCCTGCTGACGAAACATTTAAGTACTGATGCTGCACGTGCCCAGAGGAGGTGGCATAAAGACTCTTCTGCCTGCAGCAGGTGAGAGACGGACCTGCACTTCTCCTGGGAATTGGGCTTTCGCCTTTAGCCTTCTGATTTACAGCGCAATCAATAGGTTTCTGCCCACTGCTGCCACCCCCTTTAATTTCGGAATTGACGGGCGGCAGCGCTCCGGCGCTGTGGTGTTACAGACAAACCGCGAAACGGCAGCGAGGCGAGGGCTTGGCCGAGGCACGCGTGGGCAGCGCGGCACAACCCGACCGGGCAGCGCCGTGGAAAGCTCTGCACGGAGCTGGCCAGGCAGGGCAGCCCGCTCCCTCCTGTCAGCAGCCCTTGCCAATGCCGTTCCTCGCCTCGCGGAGGTTTTGCCAGCAGGAGTTGTTATCGTAGGTCTCTCTCCTTCTTGCACGCGTATACACACGCGCGCACACGCTGCATCGGATCGCTTCTCAGGCCGGGATGCCCTCATCACACCCTGGGAAATGCTGTTAAACGGGGATAACAGAAGAGAGCAAGCTGGAGAGGCAGACGAGTTAGCTAAAGGAACGGAAAACACATCGTTGGCTAATACATCGAGACAATCCAAGTCCTTACCTCTGCAAAGAGGGGCAAACAAGCCCCTCCCGCCTCTTCCTTCCCTCCCTCAGCACATTTGCCCCACTAGATCTGGCCGAAAGACAATGTTTTTCATTGGTTAGTTTACCACAACACACTCGCACCAGTAACGAGGAGCAAGTAACAAGGCAAGCGGGTCCATTCTATTTGGTAACCGTGCTGATCTGTATCTACTTCAACCCACCACAAAGCCACGCGCTTATAAACACCCTGAAACCCACAACCCAAACACCAGTACTGCCTTATCTCCGAGATGTAGATTTCAACTGCAAATCGTGAATGGTACAGATGGAGTGCAAGCCTGCTTCCATTCCGGTTCTTCAGTCTGCTTTCCTTCCCCCAGCTCAGTCAGAAGGGGTTCAAGCCTAATTCCTGCCTTCCCCGTCAGACACCCACGGCCAGAGCTCACAAAGCGAAGCACTCCAGCTCATCCTCTCGTAAAGATGCAGAGAAGCTAAACAATGCCATCAGCAGAGGCAGGCCTGGGTCTGAAGCACGGCGTGTGGAGTCCCCACCCAGCACCGTCCCCCCGGTGCTGTGGCACCCCCTTCTCTCCTCTCCCTCAGCTGCACGTGTTGGAAGCGATACCACATCCATGGCGCTGCCGGTACCGCTTCCGGTGAACCCACGGCTTGACAATTACTTAGTGCATCATAACAACAAATACCTGGATCATAACTTGCCACCCAGTCCTGCCCCTTCACACTCCAACACCTTTTGAAGGCATTTTCCAGGAAAAATGGCTTCTGAAGTCAAACAGATGTAAGAAAGCCTTAATTACACTGCAGTAGATCACACGCCTTTTCAAAGCTTGAAGAAAGCCAAAGACAAAACAAAACAAGCCTCTCCTCCCCACGGAGGGGCCCGAAGGCACAGCTAGCTGCTGGTGACAAAGCTGGTTTCGGAAGCCACTGGTGCTCACTCCTTCCTTTCTTGCTGTCCCCAGGCGTGACTGGGGAGCAGGATCTGTTTCAGTAAGGACAACCACCAAAAAAAACGCTCTGCCCACCAGCCCAGGCGCAAAGCCTCGCTGTAGCTCAGGGGAGGGCGTTCAAGCTGGCAGATGAGAGGATATTCTGGGCAGCCGGACAACAACG
>WTSP01025731.1:0-31403 GCA_025331215.1 Actenoides lindsayi
CCACCAGAGGAGGCCAAGTGGTTGTAAACCTGATTTGCAGGGGACACCCCCCCCCCCACCCCGGGACACTGCAGCGAAGAACCTTGTCATACTGAGCTCCCCATCCCAACAAGAAAAAAACCCCCAAACCAACCCCAAACCCGTGACATACCATGGGCCAGCCATGAACACAGAGGAAAAATTAAAAAAAAAAAAGGAATTTACAAGGTCTAGAAGATTGGAATTTGTTCAAGGTTTTGCTTTCTGCAAGGGCTGGGGCCGTGTCACGCTGGCCACCACCTCCCCCTCTTGGGGAGCAGGGATGGAGGTGCTGCCGTGTCCCAAAAAGAGCAGAAAAGGCTCATTTTTGGTCACACTACATCTCCTCCCAGCTCCCCGCAGCAGCACCAGTCCCCATCTCAGGCTCTTCCCCCCCGGGAGGTCCCCTCTCTGCACCCAACCTGCCCCTGAGCTCCGAGGCCGGGGCAGCTCCGCGGGGGCTCGGTGCCCAAGGGTGCCAGGTAACGCGGGTGGCAGCGAAACGCTGCTTCTGGAGGTGCCAACACCCGGCCCAGCCTCAGCTCCGTGCCCGGGGGACCTGAAGGGGCATCCTGGGGTCCCGGGGCACTCGCTGCGCCTGGAGGGAGGGCAAGGAGAGGGCCAGGGGCTCACAGCCAGACCTGCCCTGCCCAGTCCAGCACTGAGACTGGGCAAGGTGCATTTGGCACAAGCGGGAGCTCTCGAATCGCTCGGATTTTCAGCCAGGGCTCGTTCCTGATGGAACCTTTCAGCGGAGCCATCGTTGTGCATCACTTACCCCTCGAAAGGCCAGGACAAAGACGTTCCTCTAAACGACGGGTCCTGAGCCTCAGAGCTCCGTGTCCTCTCTGTAGCCACCAGATCAAACCCAGGGCCAGGGCTCCAGCCTGGCAAGGAGGGTTTGTTTTGCTCCCCCAAGGTATTCCTCTAGCAAGACACGGCTTGGAAAATGGTGTTTATTGGTATTTATAAATACAAACATAAGGAAGAGTCCATTTGATAGACGGATAATTGACTTAAAAGGACACTGTCAAGTAGTTTGAGCTACCTTAACGCTGCCACCCTGTCTGGGGGACGGGGGGAAGCCAACAACCAACCAAAAAAAAAAAAAACCCAAACAACAAAATAAAAACGCTTTGGGTTCTGTAGTTTTGAGTGAAGAACTCTTGAAAACTCTGCTCCGTGACAAAGAAATCCATCGGCCAACTGCCCCCCGGCACACAAACCCCTCTCAGCTCTCCCCAGCCCCCAGCTACGCGCAGCGTTCGGAGCTGCACCAACACCGCGATCGCCCGGCCCCAGCCAGCCCCTTACCCCGGGAAGCACCTTCCTCTTCTGCCACCCTGGAAAAGAAATAACCTCGGAGGAAAGAGTCCTGCAAATGAAATCCAGGAACATGCTCATCGAGGGCGGGGGGGAGAGAATCCGCAGCGCTAAGGAGGAGCTGAATAAATAGGTGGGATTAGAAGTGATCTAGGGGACAGAGATTGACAGTGTCCTTTTAAAGCCAGCGCGCCGGGGTCCCTCCCAGCAGACCCTGCGTCTGCACGACGCTGCTCACCGGGTAGAGGGGATGGGGGAGGTTCAGCTGTAGCTGGAAGGGGACACAAAGTGACCCTCTGGACTGTCCGACAGCTCAGGCGGCAGGAAGGAGGGCGGGAGGCAACAGCCCCTCCTCGAAGCAAACCCACCGGTGAAAAAATCAAGCCCCTGGGACCCTGAGCGAGCCGCTCCTCGTCCAGCATCAAGGTGAAGCCTCAGCCCTGGCTCCTGCAGACCTTGTCCTGCTGGGAGCCACCCACAGACACGGGCCCCTCCACCCCAGGGTGCAGGAGGAGCGCGATCGCTCCCGCAAACCTGTCAGAGTTTGGCCCAGTTCTGCCCCACTAAACCCTTCGGCGTCTGCCCATCTATTCCCTCCTCCCCCTGGAACCGCAGCCATCGAGGAGCTGGAGTTGACAGAGCTGGGCCGGGCTGCCCACGCTCCTCTGGAGCCAGTTCTGCCTGAAACGCCTCCAAACCAGCCCCTTTGAACACGCCCCGCAGGGTGGGAAGGGCTGTCAGGCTGCAACCCCCCCCTTCCTTGGGCTGGTTCCCTTCTCCAGGGCAAGACACTTACCTGTGGGAGATGCCAAAGTCAAACTCACCCAGGGCTGGCACCTCAGCGTGAAAAAGGTGACAACACCCGAGGGGCTTTTCCCTCCCCGAGGTGTCACTTCGTGATCAGGGCAACAAGCGAAAAGGTTCTGCTTTGCTTTTTCCCGGGGGCAGGATGAAGGGTCGGAGGGATGGGGCAGGAGGAGCAGGGCACTCAGTCACTGAGACAGACCAGAACTTCCCCCCCCCAAACTCCTGTCACTGTGACAAACCCTGAAATGCAGAATAAATTTGGACACCCAGTCGCTGCTATAAAGCCAGGCCAGCGGCCGACACGGGCAGCGCAGCTCACGTGCCGGTCAGAGACCCTCTCTCTCTCTTGAGGGGTCCACGACAGGCTCAGGCCTTCTGATGGTAGAAAGGACTTCTAAAAAATTCAAATTGATTCGTGACTTCTGCTTGGAAAAATCTCAAAAAGAAAAAAAAATATAGATTTCAGTGAATTAGAAATGTTAAAAAAAAAAAAAAAGGAAAAAAAAGGGGCAAAGAAAAAAAAAAAAGCAGGGTGAAGGGAGGGTAAAAAAATCTGAGCCTGACATTACAGATCTCAAGCTCTACCACGACAAACTAGGAAGCCTCTGAGCTGGATGCCACAGAACACGGAAGAAGAGATGAACCTCCAGTGTGAGCATGCTCAGGGTGGTCAGCAGGGAACGGGGAGCGGAGAAGCGCAAGGAAAGCACAGCTCCACGTCTGCTGCTTCACTCCCTCGCTGAAAAACGGACACAAAACTTGGGATTTTCAGGTTTAGGTTGGTTTTTTTTTTCTTTTTTTTTTCTTTTTTTTTTTCTTCTGGACAACGGATGCAGGGTTAAAGCACGTTCCTCTCCTCTCCCCCTCTCCCCATTTTCCGAGGGTTTCAGTTACTATCCCGACCTCCACAACAACCAGAGTCCTTCTGGCTTGGCAAAACCCTCCCCCTCCTGACGGCAAGGGTTTCATCTGAGCATGCCCAGCAGGAATGGTTCAGAATTAGACCGCTCCACCTACGGAAAAAGCCAAGGCGGCTCCGGCTCCCGCTCGGCAGAGTCCGTGGGCCGGCGGGAGCTGGTTTGGGTGGTGGGGGGGGTGTGTGTGTATGTACGTGGTGTTATGGGGGGGCTACAAGGGGCCCGGCACCGCAGCCCTGCTGGCTGGCCCTTGCAAATGACACTGGTATCGTTTTCCTGGGAGATACTGGTGTCCACCGGAATCCTACAGGTTGTAGTTTAAATACTCAGTTTGCCCGGGCGACGGCGGGGCCGGTGTCATAGGATGATGCAACATCTGCAGAAGCGTTGCCTGCTGCCTCCCACCGAGGGAGGGGGAGTCACGGGAGCGAAGTAGGCGTGGACTTTAATATTGGGTAAGTGGGTCTGCAAAACAAACACAACGGCGTCAAGTGACCGAGGGCGGTGGCGAGAGCAAGAGTCAAGAAAGAGGCTGGAACGGGCCTGGCTCGCTGGTCTTCGCTCCACAAACTAACACACGTGAAAACCGGAGTTGAGCTCTTAGCTGAGCGGCAGGATTTTGCAACAGGACAAGGAAATGGGCTCAAGTTGCCCCAGGGGAGGTTCAGGTTGGAGCTGAGGAACAATTTCTGCCCCTCCAGGGTTCCCCAGGGCTGTCCCAGGCTGCCCAGGGCAGTGGTGGAGTCCCCGTGATCCCTGGAGGGGTTTCCAAGCCGTGGAGCTGTGGTGCTGTGGGCCAGGGGTCAGTGGTGCCCTGGCAGTGCTGGGGGATGGTTGGGCTCCATCAGCTCAAAGGGCTCTGCCAACCACGATTCCGTGACTCCCTGATTCTCCCCCAGCCCTCACATACTGGGGCTCCTCTGTTCCTCTCTGCTGCTACTCCACGGACACAGCAATTATCCCGTTAATCTCTCTTCCTACCAGTTCAACCCCACCCCACCTTTGAGCCCACGACAGCTATTAAACCCAGGGATGATGGTTCTCACAGCACATTTAAGAAGGAGCACCATAGGATGAGGAACCTGAAACCTCAGCCCTCCCTCCTCCCCACCAAAGGGTTCAAGTCACAACCCCAGCAGGGTTTTAATTTCTTTTTTTTCCTTACCCTGAGTCTCTTGATCCCTGCCCGTGTGATCTGCTGACAGTCGTACAGTTCTATCCTCTCCAAGCTGTGGCAGCTTTTCAGGTGCTCCAGGGAGGCATCTGTGATCAGAGGGCAGTTGTCCAACTCGATCACCTCTAAGCGGTCGTGGGCACAGGCACCGTTGCCCAAGTGACGAATCCCATCGTCCGTGATCAGCTCACAGTGGGACAAACTCTGCACCCAAACACAGCACGTTAGCAGCCTCTGCCAGCAGCCAGCAGAAGCCAGCACCCTGCCCGGGGGGACACTGTGGGACAAGAGAGAAGGTGACCCACGTTTCAGGAGGTTTGGACTGGTTTGCCACACTGGTTTTGGACGGGTCTGTAGTCTCTCGGCTGGTACTGGAGCCACTGCTGCTCTCCAGGCTGGAGGCACTGGGCTCTGTGGGCCTTCAAGGGGGAAAACTCACAGCTGAAGCACAAGGGGAAAAGCAGCTGCTGAAAGAGGAGAGCCACAGGGCCAGGAGATGGGCCAGGAATGGAATAGCTAACTCTGCTAGGGAAGCAACCACCTTTGTGAAATCCGTGGCCTTACACATCCCGGGAAGGACCCTGTCACTGGGTGGCAGACCCAGCAGTGTCACCTACACGGCACGTTTTGGGGAGGGCTGCGCTTCAGAAGTCCTTGAGGAGGAAGCAGAGCTGGAGGCAGGAGACAGCACCAGGCTGTCACTTTGCTGAGGGGCACAGGAGAACCCATTGACTGCACCCCTCAGGCTCCCAGGCAGGGCTGGGCTTTCCCCCGGTGACAGACGGGGACGCAGAGGAGACCAGGCGTGCTGAGGACAGCCAGGGGCTGGTCCCAGGAGAACCCGGTGTCCTACAAGCCCTCCTTGGACACCCTGGGTGCCTGGAGCACGATTCATGCCGGCGGTAGGGGAGGGACAAGAGGTTCTGCAGGGTCAAGTTTCTGGCTGAACTCTTCCAAGCTCTCGCAACACGTCTCTGAAGTCAGAGAGACAAATCCCCGCAGGCAGCGCTTAAAACCCCTTTGTGTGTAGGAAGAAAAAAGCTGAAAGTCTCTCTTAAAACACTCACCAGAACCTGAAGCCTTGGACAGTGTATGGAAAGCTGGATTAGTGTGCTGTCTGTGATCTGGAGAAAAAGAGAAAAAGCCCTTTCAGCGCCGCGTGCTTTGCACGAGGACTTCCCCCCCCCACTTTTCCCTAATCCGTGACAGCAGACACTCTCCTGAGCCCCTCAAGAACTCATCTCCTGCGTGACCAGATTTCAGACGTGCAGCTTCTTCTACTCCCTTACAGAAACCAGCTGATGTCCTTGGAGGACTGTCAGGGCAGAGGAATTGCTGGGTTTTTGAACTTCCATAAGTAGCTCTCGTGAAATAAGCTCACAATAGAAGAGAAGAAAGCGAGGAAAGCTCTTCACCACCACCACCACGTCTCCCAAACATCTGTCTCAAAGCACAAGAGGGGTTCCAACCCCTTGGTGGATTGTCGGGTTGTTCCTCTCTGTTCTTCAGGAAGAGAGACTCAACACTTGGCTTTCTAACCTAAGCACGTTCAGAAGGGAGCTTGCTGGGGTGTCTTTGTTCAATGCAGTCAGGCCAAGGACACAGCCCGATTTTCCCTCTTCCTTTTTTGGGTTAACTTTAAATGGCTTCCTGTCTGGACTATTGTCATTTCCTCCTGGATCTCTGCCCTGTAAACATCAGGAAGGACAGAATCCCAGGGTCGTGCTGTTCTCATGGCAGGAAGCACAGCCCCGTTACCTTCACTGTCTGTGTCTGAATTGATCTCACAGAATCAATCATTCAGGTTGGAAAAGACCCTTGGGATCATCGTGTCCAACCATTAACCCTACTCTACAAGTTCACCCCTAGACTCAAATCTCAAACCTGTCCTTAGAGTTAAGAGATTTTCCACGGGACCTTGAGTGAATTCAGCTATTTCCCCTCAAAATGCTACTCTGCAAGGGTCAAGGGTCACAATTCACACATCTATTACACGACCTCCAGGACACATCTACCACTGTTTTGTTATTATTTGCTATTTTTTGTTATTTCCAGCAGCCGTCGTTACTACGGGATCCGAACAAAGGACCCAACTACAAAAGCAACATTTTCCTATCCAAAGACATCCAATCCCCTTTGCTTAGGATTCTAAATCAAGCTCTTATTCAGCGACAATCTACTGCTCTTTCTCCATCTTTCCACCCTGCCGTGCCTGTGCTGAAAGAGAAACAGTCAGAGGTGGCACCTCCTACCTGGACACACTCCTCCAGGTCCATTTTTTCAAGCTCGTGGCAGTTCTAGGAACAAACAAACCAAACACACAAGCTGAGTGCAAATACAAAAGCAGCAAATCTGAACGCAGCCCCGAGAGGAGGTTCTCTTTGAAAATGAAGGGTTTTCTCCATGAAATGTTGTGACTGGAAGGAACACCTGCTGCTGTTTTCTGAACAGCACCGAGGATAGCGAAGGAGATTTAGCGACTTCGCCCATCCAAAGGCACAGAGGGTTGGGGTTTTTTTTCATAGTAAAGGTAGTTAAATTTAGGGTCACTCGCACACAACACAGATTAATGTAGAAAAACAACCAGTAAACTTTACAACTCCCAAGCATTTAACATTTGACGCAGTTGGATGCACACCCTCCTAGACGTGCGGGTCAAGACCATGCCAAAGGTTACACACACAGCCTCGTTTTGGGGACTTAGCTCCCACTCAAACGTGGAGATCCAAAGCATTACCAAAAAAAAAAACCTACGTTCAAGAGAAAGCAGCTGTTTGGTGGAATCCCTCACGAAGAGAAAGCCAAGATAGGGGATGAAGAAGTGGGAGCGAGCACTTACCCGTGCTAGAGTGGTAAAGCCCACGTCTGTTAGCTGAGAACACCTTGCAACTTCTAATATTCTGCACGGAAAGAATTTATAATGACCATGAAAGAATTTACAATAACCACGGTGGAGACATTTTTGCTTTTCAGAGAGTGTTTTGTGAAAACCTTCCAGCAACCCAGAAAAGTCTGACGTGGTTTCGGCCGTGCTGAGAATTTGCACAGAGCACCCAGCCCTCGATACCTGAGCGCAGGTCACAGGGAAAGGAAAAGAAGCAGCCAGGTGAAAAGGGAACTCCCAGGGTCAGCCTGTCCCTGCTGCGAGGCAGAGAGGCCAAATCTCACAAATGCTGGACTGAGGTGCTCTTAAAGAAAACCAAAACCAACAAAACTTCCTCGCTGGCCACTGCAGAGTCTCCCCGGGTGATGTCCTCTGGTTTCCAGCCCACATTCAGATCTCATCCTGAGAAAGGGTCTAAATACACAACAACCTGGCAGGTGAGCGTTAGAGAACAAACATCTAATGCTACGACTGAGGAGCCTGAAGTCTTCTAAGAGGTGAAGTGGCTTCTGTGTCAAGAGATAAGCTTCTGGCAGCCGGTCACTGCAGCTCGACAGAGGTTTCCTCCACAGCTTTAACATTTATCTACCTTTACAGGAAGCCAACTTGGCCAAAGTGCCCCACTCACTTCACCGTGTGGAGCTCAGGGCTGTAAAGCTGCAGCCGAAGCTGAACAGAAACCCAGAAACCATTTGGAACTGTAACTATTTTACCTTCCTCTTTCTCAACTGGTTTCCATACACTTGTATGCTGCACTTTGCACCTGTTAAGTCTTTAAATGAGATCTCACAGAAAACAGCTATGGTTTGTTTTCCCCTGGAAAACAGCTATTTGATGCCATTTAATGCAGGCCACTCGGCTGTTACAGGTGTCAGAGACTAAAACTGGCTCTTCCTTCTGCACCTGGCCATTTTCTGCATTAAGGGGAAGTCTTCCTGAGGAAACCTGATAAAAAAAATAAATCTTAAAAAAATAGTAATAATAAAAAAAATAAATCAGCAAGCACCTGCAGAGATGTCTCTGGAAGGCCACTCTGTCAGGCAGCCTGCACAAATCCCATCTGCTCCAAACTCATCACGAAAACCCCGCTCGTATCACATGTCGGGAGGGAACAATGCGGTTTACACCCGTGTTTTCAGCTGCCAACACAAAGGTAACCTAACCTCCACTGGTTTTCAGCAAAGAACAAAAGCAGCTGCACAATGGTGTCAGAGGAGCCTGCCGCTGAGCGAGTCTCCGCGGCGCGGAGCTCTTCTACCGCTGCTTCGCTCGCCCCGGGCCAGAACCCACCAGTTTGGGGCCAACCACGATCATCCCGCAGCAAACGCCTGGAAAAAAGCTCAGTGAGGAAAAAAATAGCCCTTTCAGGGAAAGCCTTCGGAGTCTCAAGGGGCTCAGGACGTTGACACGTCCCCGAGATCAACGTGCTCTACACGCGACGGGCGGCCGGAGCTCGGGGAACTCGGCGGTGCCAACTTACCTAAGCCGCGGGCAGTTCTGTCCCAGGGCGTTCAGGATGGCATCTGTAATGTTAGAGCAGCCTGAGGCACACAAGGATTGTAACTTGTGGCATCCTCTGCATATTGTAATGAGACCATCATCTGTTATTTGCTACAAGAAAAACAATAACAACATCACGAGCCATAACAACGGAGGCGAAGGTGCAAGGCGCTGCATATTTTCCCTTCTCAGACTTTCCAACCAGGCACTTCCACTCAGGCCAAGTTATGCTTCTTTCAACCCCAAATTAAAAGGCATTCAACTATTTCACACGGGCCACGTGAGCGATGGGGGAAGGCACGGCAGCCTCCCTTCGCAACCCACGCTACTGAAGACCTGCTTGGCTGAAACTCAAGACAAAAAGGCACCTGAGAGCCAGAGTTACCCGCAACCAGCGGGCTGTTTGCACAAAGAGCCTTTTAAAAATACACTTCAGTGGTCTGGGACCAAAAGGTGAACCCGCAGCTCTCCCCCAGAGCTTTGCCCACTGCTGTGGAAAAGGAAGGGACCCGTCCGGTCGCGCCCGGCGTCAGGCTCACCGCGCCACGGCACGTGCCCAGAGCCCGCTCCCTTCTGGGGTTTGGCAGAAATACACAGTTTTGGCACTGCAGAAGAACTGGTTTAGAGCCCTTCTGCGCAGGGGGACGGCACTCGGTTTGGGTTCGGAGAGCAGAGGAGCTGCCTGGCTGGATCACAAACGCTCCAGCCCGACGGGAGGAATGTTTCGGACTAGCCCTGGCAATGAGTTTGGAAGCCCCACGGGCAGAGCAAAAAGACAATCAATTCTGACACGGCAATTGCTACGACACCAATTCAGGGGCTTATTCAGCATTACTGAATGCCACTAAAAAGCTGTTTTTCATCAGCTGTCTTTACAAGTCTAGATTTCCAAGGGCCCTCCCTGCCCAGATGAGGTGTTTCGGGCACAGGGCACGTTCTGCACGGTTCTGAGCAGAGATGGCCTCTGAACACATGAGGCTGGCTGAGCTGGGAAATGACAGGAAGCTTTACTTACTAAGCACGTTTGAAGGTTTAACGTCACCAGCTCGGGACAGTGTGCACCAATGTATTTCAGAGCTTCATCCTCAAGCTGGAAAGAAAAGAAAAATGTAGAGACTGAAGCAACCTGTTGATAGTTGACGAGACCGTCAAAATCAAGCTTTGAGAACAAGAAAAGCATCTGTGGTTTGGATACCCATGGGGAGGAGGGCACAAAATACACAAGAAGAAGTGCGTGTCTCCGTTTTGGGGTTTTTTTTTTTACCACCCAGGAACAAGAGTTCAAAGACCCAGGACACTAAGTTACTGATTTAAAGACAAGCTGATCCGATCAAACACGCGTAACTAACGCAGCAAGCAGGGAAATCAGCAGCTATTTACAGGAATTAAGGGAATGCTTCACCAGCTGAGGGCCTGTAAGTAGCACCACTTTTATGCTGCAATACTGGAACTGAAGAAAAAAAAAAAAGAGTCTTATTTCAGCCCGAGGAGCACAAACATGCCCAGGCTGCTTTCTGATGATAAACAGCCTCGTGTTGTTAAATCTATAAGACCAGATGGCACGTAATTGATAAGGAGGATGGATTGCCATCAATATTACTCACAGCTCCATATATTACTAGCAACTCAAGCTGTTTCTGTGACCCGAATTCTCAAAATAGGCTGCGATTGTTCCAGCTTTGATCAGGACATGTTTCCAGCCGTGTGTACACCCATCTCACGTATTAGAAACCCAACAGTAGTATAAATTTAGAAAACCTATTGGCTGCAGCCCTTCCAGCTGGGCTTTCCTGGCACATGGGGTATTACTGCTACGGGCACATCACCAGGGTATTAGCGCTTTGCTATCGGAATAACCTCTCGGGGCTCTGTGTCCCTGCGCAGGAGAAACAGGCTTTTTGCAAGATAAAAAACCATATAGAACTGTTTATCTACAGACAGCAGATCAAAATAGCACTTACTGACTCATGCTTAAGGAATCCCTACCCCCCGAGAAGAAAAGCAAAGCCCAAACAAATCGCTGTTGACGTCGCAGATCGAGAGATCGCTCTCCAGATCTACCTTGGGGCTTTTAAACTCTCAGGAGTCTCTGGACCACAGATTTCAGCTCCCGCAGGGTCAGTTTTACTCTTTTCCAAGGAAGAAGGTCCCGAGATGCACGTTTGCTCCTTCCTGGCCTGTCTGCATTTAAAACACCCCAGCCCACTTGGGTAAAAAACCTAAGAATCAGTCCCCACGTTCTCTGTGTAACAGCTTTGCAAGTGGCTCGTTAAGAGAGTAATGCTCAAGGCCGATGTTTTCCAGTTCATAACTGATATAACTCCTTAGTAAAGCAGTAATAGAGGGAAGTATCTAAGGTATTAAACTTTACAACTATTTGCCAGGTAAAAGGATTAAAGGATGTTAGTCAAAATAACAAAACAAGGGGGTAAAAAAACCCCCAACCCTCTCTCAGCGGTACGACTGCACCGCGTCTGCATTCCAAAGTAGGAGCATCACAGTCTCTGCAGCCTCTTCAAAACACACCATTGAACCTCGAGAGCTCTAGGATACACTCGAGGGAACAGTGCTGTGCTCCCCTGGGCTGCAGAGTCTTCTCAAGGAGTCTCCTCCACGGCGATTTCCTTGGACTACCGAGAAGATCCAAAGGACCCGCAGAGGAAATTCCGTGGCCGGTGCGGCCGAAAGCTCCGTCGCACCTTCTGAGGTCTGCTGAGCCTTCAGAAATGGGCTGGTCTAGCCACGGATCACAAAGTTCTCTCAAAAAAACCCCAGTTTGCTCAACGTGTTTCCGACGGGGAAAGAAAAGAAGAATGATTCTACAGCTAGACAGGCAATTTGCTCGCTGCCCCGCTAGTCGTGCTGAGCTGAAAGCCATTAAGAATCTCAATAAAAGCAGTTAATCTCCAGCAGACAGATTGTGAGTAATTTCAGTAACGGTCCACCTCTGGAAATAAGAGAAAATCCACACTACTTTATCCCCGTGCTTTCAGTTACAGCAGAAATCAGCTGGCTGTGAGGATGCGGCCCGGGCAGAGCGGTACCTGCGTGCAGCCCTTCAGGAACAGGGCTTTGAGTCCAGCGCAGCCTCTCACCAGCGCCTGGATGCCATCCTTGGTCACTTGGTCACACCAGGAGATATTCAGCTGTTCCAGCAGCGGGCATCCCTCGCTTGGGAGGTGAAAGGAAAAGCAGATGGAAGTTTTGTTACGGAAAGAAATGGCGTTTTCTAGGAGTTTGTCGTTTCTGGAAGCCGCGTGAGCGCAGCCACGCCTGTCCAGGGTGCTCCCAGGGCAGGGGGATCTGTACCAGCACAGCACCCACACACCCCAGGGGGAATGTTCTGTCAAACACCATCTCTGGATGTGAAGAGCTCTCCCCAGATGGCCTCAGGAACTCTAAAGCAGGGTGTGGGTTCACACAAATACCACCCATTTATCTCTCTGTGGGCACCTCTCAGCTGCTGTTCAAGGACTGACACGATGGGCTTTCTCCATCTGAATTCAACCAAAATCACCCTCAACGAGAACCAAAGGGTCGATTTCTGCCGTGCTGCTTCTCTTTCCAGGTGTAACTTTGCATTTGCTGCCAGCAGGAGTAACACTCCAGCGTAATTTGTAATTAGGAACTAGATCTACATGCTATCGTGTCTTCTAAGACACCTGCAGCACAGATTTCACCGTGTGAAATGAGAGATGAGGACGAAGACCCTCAAGGGAAGCAAAAACCAGGCTCAAAGTATTTTAATGTAGCCACGAAAATAATCATTCATTTGTTCTTTCAAATCTGTGTTTTCTTTCTGGTGTGTAGATTCACCCTCCAGTATCTTCTTCCCCGTGACACTGCTTCCTGTATTTTCTTCTATTCCACTAGAATTTTTGACTATTTTTTAGTAGCTGGGCCTTAATTTTTACCTTTAGTGGTTCGTTTTGCCTCCTTTCCTCTGTCCCACTGTCTTCCCACCACGTTTGTCCCTTCCTGTTCTAGATTATTTGGCAATTCCATCTAGCAGATTTAAGCAGTTCTACCTCTCCTAAGCAGTTTTAAGAGACAAACAGTCACGTGCTGGTGTTCACCTCCTAGCTCTGCAAACAATGGCTAAGTACACAACGGCACACTCAGGGTGAAGAAGCTGATGTTAGCAAATGAGCATTTTAAAGAGGCAGACTAAGACTTTCTTCTCCTCCTAAATCCCTTCTCCAAGACATTATGAGAATATAATTCTTCTTCTCCTGCTAATAACCATCAGGATGGGTACCAGCAAGGCTGAGGGCAGCTTTTACCGAGCCCTCCTCCTCTGTCCCAGCAAACCAGGGGCCACAATGTTGTGAATGTTGAGCTCTGCTGAGGAATGCTTGAATTCTAACCCCAGTTACACCTCAGCTGGTGCCAGTCTGCTCCCAGACCCACGGGGCAACTGTGGGGGTCACGTCACCCACTATTGAGCGGCAGAAGCCAGCGGCCTTGGCTCTTACCTCAGTGCCTTCAGAGACAGGTTGGTTATGGAGGTGCAGGAGGCCAAGTCGAGGTGCCTGAGTTTCGAGCAGAACTTGCTGAGGCTGGTGCACGTGCTGAAAGACAGGGGCAGGAGACACGCTCAGGCAAGAGGCTCTGCCCTTCCAAGCCCTGCCCGTTTCAGGTGCCGTGTGCCGTGGGACCTCCCCATGGGCAAGCCCCTGAAAGACAGGGAAGAGAGGGTAACGTGGGGCCCAGCGAGGCAAGAACTCTACTCACGCGTCTGTGATCTTGGTACAGCCGTTGAGGTTCAACATTTCAATGTTTCTGCAGTTCTGTGCAAACGTCCTTGATTGAAGGGAAAACAGGGTATTATTTCAGGCAAGGGACCTCCAGACGTTTTACAGCGTTCGTTTTAACCATAACACCTCGGATAGGGTTTTGTGAAACGGTCTCAAACCACATAAACAAACAAAAGAAATTATTTACGTTGCCCTGTGTCTTGCCTTGGGATCTCCCAGGCTGGAGGCAAACGCCTGTAAGCCTTTGCCTGCAGCAGCAGCTGGCACAGTTCTAACGAGAACTGGGAGAAACAGCTACTGGGTGAAGTTTGAAACGGAGAAATTAAAAAGCCTTCTCTGTCACCCCTCTCGACGTTCTAAGTCAGACAGCCAGGCTAAAGAGCTCAGCTCATGAACTATCCCCCGTGGGTGCAGGAAGGATCCCCGTGGGCCACGGAAGGGAGCCGTGTGGCTACCTCAAGGCGTTGTCCCCCACTCCCAGGCAGCCTCGCAGGCTCAGCTTCCGCAGGAAACCTCCGCATCGCTTGGAGATGTTCTCAACCACTCGGCCCTGGAGGAGACAGAAAGAGCGGCATCAGAACCTCCCCGTCACCCCACTGCTCCAAAAGCTGAGCTCAAACGTTTTGCAGTTTAAGGACAGTTTGTTATTCTAGGCAAAACAGAGCTAAGAAAACAAATGCCATGATAATAATCTGGGGGGGGGGGGGGAGGGGGGGAATTATTCAGCTTCTGAAGATGGAGAGATAAGGAACAGTGACCTAAAGCCACTCAGGCTAATGACTGAGCAATTTCCTCCAGTTCAAAGGTCCTGGACACGGGTACCAACTACCCCAGAAGGCTGAGAGCAGCAATGCCCCTGCTACAACAGGAGCAGTAAGGTTTACTGGTAAGCACAGGGATAAGTGGATACACTTAAAACTTCTATTCAAACTAGAGATGAGGCAGAGCCAGCCCACACGTTTTATTCTCAGGGGAAAAGGGATGGAAACTCCTGTGTTCAAGAGAGCTGGAGAAATGCATTTTGCATTTCAGCTTTGCCAGCAGCGGAAGCCTCCGAAGGCCCTGCGACGAGCAAGGGTTTACTCACCTAGTTCTTGCTGCAAGTGAAGTGCAAAAGCATTGAGAGACTGTTTCTGTCTGCATCCAGAAAGTCAACCCCTTTCCCCTCTACTTTAGTCTACGTGGTTGTTCATCACAGAACGGGGGGAAATCACTTGGCTCTCCAAGCACTGGTTGGCAGGTAAGACCTCTACGATGATGAAGATATTCTGCTAGAATCTTTGGCCAAACAACTATCAAGCATCAGGCTCAGTACAATCTAATACGGAAAAAAAGGGACACCAGCTTATCTAGAGCTCTGCAGGAGCTTCTGGGGACATCTGGCCCTTGCTCTCAGGGTGCTGCTGGAGGAAGTGCTGCCCCGGGCTGAAGCTTGACCTGCACGGCCCCAGGGAAGGGCTGGGAAGTCCACAAGGGGCTGTGTGTTCTTGCAATTCTTCCAGCAAGCCTCTGACCACATTTGCCTATGGAATTTCTATCAACTGAGGGATTTACATTCCTTTAAAGTCAACAACATTCAGCAGGTACTGTTGGGTTAGGTACAACCTAGTCGAGCATTTGGTTTTCAAAGGGGAAGTCTGTGCTTATGCAAGAACACGTGTTTGAGTGGTGCTGGAGAACAGAGAGACATGAAACCCATGCAAAACCCACTGGAGAGTGATAAAAGTCTTGTTTGTATTCACAGAGCTCCTGCCTCTCTCCTCCTACCCGGACCAAGGACAGCAGCAAGGGACAGAAGCTTGGTCCTGCCACCTCCAGAGACCAGGCACCATGGAGGACTCTGCTCTACCTCTATGAAAGTCAATCATTATGAGTCCAGAACTTTCAAGACATGTTGAGAGATCAAGAATTTATTTATTATTGAGAAAAAAATAAATAAATAAAATCACACCCTTTACTTCCTTCCAGAAGTTTCCAAGCCCTGCTCACCTGCAGCACTCCCAGTTCCCCAGGCCTGTTCTCTATCCCTGTTCTCAGCCAGCAGAGATTATTTTAACCCTTTCCTCCACAAATAACATCTCTATTTCCCACCAGTTCCCACAAGGTGTGAATCCTCCCTCACCTGCTTTATGGCTACAATGACACACTCCCCCTCTCCGACACGTTTTAAAGAGGATATAACATTCTGATAAGAAACTCGAGGAGGTTTTTTCCCTTCATCCCTTTTCCTAATTAACACAATTTTCTTTTCAAGAGCAACACAACAGCATCTGCTCCTGCAGCGCCGAGCCGTCCGCAGCCAGCAGAGGTAGAGCAGCTACAACGAAGTGTTTCCAAGGCTGCACCTTTTAGGAGCAATTTTGACCTCGTCCCCCCTGCATCACCTTTAATTAAATCCCAATTTTTGATATTAAAGATGGACAGGGGAGGACGGACACGCTGCCGGCCACGGTTGAAGTCAGCAACACATGGGCACTTCAAGCGACAAGGAGCCTCACTCCTGCTACCCAGAAGCAGCCGTTTGCCCCGAGAACAAACCTGATCTTGCTGATTTCTGTTTTCAGAACATTCACAAAACCACTTTTCTTCTACTGCTACCTTTACGTCTTGATACAGATAGATAATTCTGTCCATTTTCAAAAGCTGAATGGATTGCCAAGACTTTAAAGACTCCCTGAAGCTGAGAAGAACTGAAATTAATGATTTCTATCTCCAGGGAAGGCAAAAAGGGTTACGCTGGGAGTATTAATCCATTCTAGGCTGTAATTACATTTTAACAAGAAAAATGGGTTTGTATGTCACTTAATTATACCTCAATATCCCTCTGGAAATCAAACAGGTCAATTCGCTGCCAGTTACTGCCATCCAGGGCCAGAACATTCCATGCCTTTATTGGGGGAAAAAAATGTAAATGGGTTGTTAATATGAAAAAAAGCAAAGCCCCAAACCCGCCAGCGGGGACCTAGTTCCACTCTGCTCCTTTCAGAAACACCACTCTGTCTCGGATGGAAAAGCAACAAGTGATTACAGCCAGCGAGGAAAGCGGAGCAGTTACCAGGATGGCTTGCCAGGGCCAGGTCCCCTCACCTACACGTCACACAGGTCACCAGTCCCCAGAGAGGTAAAGCCCACGGTGCCCAGCCCAGCGGCTTCTGCTCCCAGACGGGGTCGGGGGTGCTGAGCCGGGGACGGAGGCGGTGCCGGAGCGCGGGCATCTTCACCGGCCTGGCTGGAAGCTAATCCCCTCTGCAGCTAAACCAGCACCTTTAGAGGACGTTGGCAAGGCCACCAGGAAGATGAGGACACCAGGACACGGGCGAGTCCCAGAGCAGCCCCCACACCAGGCGTCTACACTGACAAGAGAAGCGAAGCTGCTCGGAGGGCGCGGGGGACCGGGCGGTGACATCTGGAAGCGGCGGGTGAGGCTGTCATCTCACACCCCTCCTCTCTTGCCTCCAGCAGAAAGAGGTGTCCGAGGCAGTTCCACGGTTTGGTTGCTGCGTCCCACGGATGGAGAAATTCAGAGCTTTGTGAGCTGTCCAGACACAGTGCCCAGCTCTTACCCGAGAGCCACGTGCCGCTGCCGGAGCGACAGCGTTCACCACCCCTCATCTAAGGGCTTGGCTTTTGGGTTGGTTTTGTTGGTTTTTTGGTTTTTTTTTAAAACAATGAACAACAAAAATTTAATTCTCATGTGGTTCATGCTACAAATGAGAACCTGGAACTGAGAGTTAGTAATTCTGCCCTTAATGAATCAAAATGTTGACTGCACGGCGCTGCACTTGGGGTTTTAATTACAAATGACTAAGTAAACAACTAGACCTTGTAACAACCACGAGCCCAGCACTAGGGAAGTGTGTGTGCATAGGTACAAAGGTATATTTTTATACTCCATCTCTTACAAGCACTAAGCTACATCTCCATCCACGTACCAGTTCTCGTGGGAGCTATGTCTAGACTTAGAGCAGCCAACAGAACTGTTGGCATTAAGTGATTTCCTGCACTTGAAGTCTCATTGCTGGTATTTGGCTTAAGGTCCAGTTAACACCATGAGAAAAAGTAACAGCTCCAGTGGAAAAGAGGTGCACCAGTGGATGCAAGTTATCAACGTGCGGTGTAGGGAACGGCACATCCAGGCTCTTGGCAGCTCTGCACACACACTGCAGTCCTTTACAACATGTGCTGTGTGCCAGGTAATGACTAAAAGGTTCTCTAATGCCTGTGCAACCAGGAGCAAGCAACAGCACTGGGAGTACACCCTGACACTGGCCAGTAGCTTTGAGAGCCCCTTTTGGTCAATATTGTTCTGCTGGAGAAAGGAATTTCAGCAGGAAGATCTTTCACTGTGTTATTGAGAGAAACACGGGGTGATAATTGTAGTGCTCAGACAGCAAGCAGGATATTTTTTAATGCAACTGGAAATGTTTAAGCATAGCCTTTTTTATTCTTATGTACTCTGAATAATGAAAGGAGTTATGGTTCAAGTCTGAAGCCAAGGTCGATGAGTTTTGTCCAGGTGTCACCCAGAGCCAGCTCTGCCAGGACAGTGAACACGCTGCTACCAACACCCTCCCCTGTAACCGCCTTCCCACTCTTGCTGTAGTGACACTTCCTCTGCCTGTCTCACCAGATACCAGCAGGATAAAACACCCAGAGCTACCAGATCTGTTCAGATAACTGGATCTGCAAGTGGAGGCCGTTTCCCAAGTGAATAATCCAAGCTGGATTTTGTTAGCTGAAGCCCACAAAACTATGAGATCCCTAAAGGGAAAAAACCAGCTCCAAACAAAACACTCAGGTTTTAATTCTGTGCTTACTTCATAGAATTCCAGGTTGGAAGGGACCTCAAGGATCATACCTCCAACCAGACCCAAGGGGGAAAGTCAACTGTCACTGACTGAGCAGCATCTTTGTGAATCACAATTTCTCTACCTCCACCAGAACCCAGAAGATGCCATTGCAGCCTCATCCATCCCAGTTTGATATTTGCACCAGTCTAGGCCTCCAGTAGAAACCCAGAAGGACTGGAGAGCTCCTGGGCTCAGCCACATCCCCTTCAGAACCCACAGAGGGCCTGGGTTGCTGGCAAAACATATTCAACCTTCGAGTCCTCCTTCCCTGGTGCCCTCGGAAGTCTCTGGTATCGCGTTGTTAACTCAGGACACTAAATAACAACAGTTGAGTTGCACAGAGCTCCCCTGGTACAAACCCTCCCAGTCTGACGTTGCTAGGGCAAGAGGATTGTCACCCCAATCCAACCAACTGTTAAAAGAGACCAGAGTGGAGGAAGGTTCTTACCCTGGAAACTTGAGCGCAACGACACAGAGTGACCACATCCAAGAAAGAGAAAATTCTGTAATGGAAAGAAAAGATATTTTAGTGGTTGTCTACATTTCAAACAAAGAGAACAGGGTAAAACAAAGGGGGGGAAGAAAAAAAAATTAAAAAAAAAAAGGACTGGAGACAGCAAAACTTCTTTGTAATTCAGTTGAAAGCTGACCCATGAAAAGAAGCGCAGACCTGGCAGTTACCAGCCGAAAGCCGAACAGATACCGAGCCACTGCGGAAAATTCACCTCACACCTTGCAGTGTTTACTGACAGCAAACTGAACCAGCCTTCCCCTCAACGGCCCCTTTTGGGTGTCGTGCAGCTTGACGCTCAATTGTCCCCTTGCCTCAGACCGTGGCAGGAAGGTCACCCCCGGGGCCACGTCAGCTCCCTCGGGAGCATCGCCGGACCCGGCGCCGCAGAAACCCCTTCGGCCAGCTCTGAATTCACAGGCAACAGATCCCAGCCTGACCCGGGCGGGTGGATTTATCATTTCTTCTTTGGCTTTTCTCCCCAGGGCGGTGCTGAAGAGGCAGTGCCGTCCAGGCAGAGGGGGAGTTCCGCTCCCCAACGAGGCGGGTGCGGGATGCGGGCGATGCGGTCGCTCCTCGCTGCTGTAGTTCCTCTGCCGGGGCACGCCCGAGCCTTCGGGCCAACACCCCGGCCTTGCTGGCCTGTTTACTGGGAGAGAGGAGTGGGGCAGGAATGCTTTGCAAGGCTCCACCGGGTTCAGACGGCCCCGTTTTTTACCCCAACGCAAACGCCCCTAACCTGGGAACGCGGCGAGCACCGAGCCGGCGGGAAGCTCCCAAATCTGCACCACCACATCCATGCTGTGGTTTGTTCATCAGCTTTACGGTTTCTGGTTATTCAAACAATCCTGTGCCACGAAACAGAGGTCGGGAGGACAGCAGAAAGACAGCGAGGTCTCCTTCGCTCTGCGGGCGACGATAAAACCCCCGGATGAAATGGTTTTTGCAGAGATAATGCAAGTGTTTGGCTACCAGACCTGCACACACCCGTTCATGGTTTAAACTCAAAGACCATCAGAGTGAGGAGGCAAATGTCACCAGAGGCAAGCGAGGTAGGAGGCAAGGAATCCCATCCTATGCCACACACTATTTATGCTCTTGTCAGATAAAATATGCCTGTCTAGGAGAAACTCTGAGAACAAACACAACTCCACTGCTCCAAAACGCACCAGATTTTCTCAAGAGACACAGCTCAGCAATCCTTGGGATACCTGTGATGCTCGGGTCACCTCCCCACGAGACTGCTGGGGGGACAGAGGCTGTCTGACAGTTTCAGCAGACCGGCCTGTGCCGGGAGAGGCTTGGAAATGAGAGGATGTTGTGTTGGCACCGTGTTCTTTTTCCATGACTTACAAACTGAGCAAACACCCTGCAGCGATGAGTTACTGAACCTCTCGCAGCAAAACAAGGAAGCTGTACAACGTGCCCATCTCCCCAGATACGTACAGAGAATACATCTGGATAAAGAGCAGAGCCACGGATGAAGGGGGGGGAGAGGTGCTGAGAACCCCGTGCAGACATGGTGTGCAGCACGGATAAACCCAGCGCGCTTTGGCCCCCAGAGAAACCATTCGGGGTTACCCGAGATTTCTGCTCCCGACTCCAGGTTTTGGGTGTGTGTTAAGAAGTGTTGCAACTCCTTCTGACACCCAGGGCTGTGTGTGTCGCTGGGTACACCCAGCAAACACCCCAGAGTTCCAGAGTTTAGGAGGGGACACGAGCGAGGCTGGGATGGTCCGAGAGGATGCGACAATCACATCACCAAGCGTGACCCGCGGGTCTGTAAAAAGCCCTTTAGGAACATCAGTGTTGGTGGAAGAGAAAAAGACATCAGTGGTAGAGGGTGAATGCAGATGGTTCATCTAAACATAGGTATCATGGATCCCAAACAGCCAGATGTTCAATCAGGAGACAGCAGAACAAACAGCCACGTGCTCTCCTGCGGTTCCGCACCGCCCAAAGATACTCAGGGATTCAAGTTTAGTTCAAGATGCTTCTCCTCTGTTCCTCGTGAGATCAGATTCCCAGTGACATGCTGAGATACAGCTAAAGGGGCTGAAAAGTGCTCACGTGCACTCTCCTGCACCACTGTTTTGGGAACCCACCTCTGGATTTCAGCACAGTTCCATCCTCGCTGCCTACAGAGGAGTCTTCCCCTCGAGCTCAATGTCATGAATTTGTTTGTGGATTTGAGCACTGAGGGTTTATCCACAATGTGGATGTACAACAATACAAGGAAAGCCTGGGGAAATGACAGAAGCTAGGGAAAATTCTTGCTTTCACCCTAGATTCCCATCGTAGGAGCAAAAAAAAAAATACTAAACTCCTGGGAACAGCAGCCAGGTCAAGAACTACGCAGGCTTTTCTCTATTTTCATTAAAATTGCCTTCTCCGTGGAAATCCCAGGCTATTAATAACCAGCTCATCCCTCTAGCAGGGCTATTAGGTCTTGGTCAAATTCTTTTCTACTTCCTGCTCCTACCTCCCCAGTCTACCCAGCTGGTAAGGGGGTGTTAACACCAAACTGGCCCCTCTCACCCTCAAGGTTAAAACACCAGCGAGCTGTGCCTGAAATTCCCTCGTCCAACCCGGAGACTTTGGCTCTGAGAAGCTTCAGAGCATTTCTCGGTGTTTTCTGAGCTGCTCTTGCAGAATATTAGCAATGACTCAGCAGAACTGGGCTGCAAAAACTACTCTTCCAGCAGCAATTCCCTCCTCTGTTGTGCATTTCGGTCATTCCAGGACTGGCTCCAAGCACAACCCTTTGCACAACCCGGGGGAGAACGGCAGGAGCACAGCCCAAGTCTTGCAGGCACCATGTCCCAAGCCAAGCATTCTAACGTGGCTCAGAGGACAGGCTTTTTTTTGTCTCCAAAGAGCTGCTGGGGAACATTAAAACTCCCCCCAAACAAGCTGCCCATGGAGCTAAGCAATGATCGAGCAGTCGTCTTCTTCCACAGCACAGCTCTTAAATGCTGGGTCTCTTTTTGGCAGCCTGCAGAGCACCAAATGAAGCTGAGGTCATCTGGATGTTCACTGGGAATGATACAGTCTGGCTAATGCTCTACAGCTCAAAACTGGCCATGAGAACCATGAAACATACTGGCCTGCCAGGAAATGTGGATGCAGCTTAGCTGGTCAACTCCAGATGCTCTCCCAGTAACAGAGGAAGGCTAGGGAGGGGTGATCCTCCCGGGAACCCTTTGAAAATAACCTGTTACTCTGCTCAGGTTTGGGTTGTCTGCTGAAAGCAAGCAGGGAAGAGTAAAGTGCAGCGGGCTGAAGGATGATGCCTGAGTCATGGTTTTCCTGATTCTGCCTTCTCAGATCAAAAGGCAGATCGCTGGGATCTTTATTCTCACACCCAGAGGCAGGACTCCTGCTTTGCTCACAGCCGCCTGCTCTACTCACAGCTGCCTGCTCTACTCTTACGTTGCTCTTTTTACTCCTCAGAGCTGAGAGAAAGAAAATAATCCACACCAAAAAGTTTATCATCAACCAGGGATCGCAGGTGAAGGCAGGCTGAGGGTTGCAGAGAGGAACGGAACTGGTATCACCGCGGATTAAAACGCTTCACCGCGCAGCCGCTCCCCGTGCCCGGGACTTCGCCTGAACAATTTTGCCCAAAACACACTGAGATCAGAGCATTTTTCAGGTTTCAACCTCTTAATCCACTCAGGGTTTTCTCGGACTCCTCACTTTCCCACTGTCACTCTAACGAGATTAGGGTCAAGACTCTAATGACATTGCCGTGGGCTCTGAGGTGAGTTAGCTCAGACCTTTAGCTTGCTAAAATTACCAGCACCAATTCGCAGCAGTGACCCATCATCCCAGTTAACTTCTGCTCCGCGCTCGTCCGACGTCGACCGGCCGGCCCAGAGAGAAACGACAACGGTGCTGCCAACTCACCGCTCCCCGACACGCGCTGTCACCGCCTCCTCCCCAGCAGAACTCAAGGTCCTGAGGAATAAAGCACCGTGGGTCTTGAAGGGCAGCTGGCAGAGCCCACGGCAGCTCCTGGCCACGCTGGGCCCGGGCGAGCGGGCAGCAGCACCGAGGAAAAGCCGCTTACGCCAGGAGAGAATTGAAAACTGCTTGACCTGCCCGTGAACCGAGAAGGAAAAGATGAACTCCCGCAGCCCGGTCCCCTTCACCCTGCCCAGAGTAAGCTGTTTAGAGGCCCCACGTCACGCCGAGAGGAAACCTGCTCTGGGAGCCCAGCAGAGCCCACCGCTGCCACGGAGAGCCCGGCCCGGGGCTGGGGGGTGGCTTGGGGACAAGAAGTGACCGGCAGGCAGCCCTCGGAGAGCAGCCCCCTTCTCAACGGGGCATCGCAGGGGGAGGCAGGGAGCTGATGTCCCTTCCGAGGAAGCCTCCACAGCCGGAGCTGCTGGGCACCGCTCGGGCACAGTTCAGAGTGGCCAGGCCAGAGGGAAGGAGGGTGGTGAATGGAACTCTGCTTTGGGTTGGCTCATTCTCACCTGGGCACGGGTATGGCCGTGTGTGAGCTGCTGGAAACTCAGCTGGCAGGAGACAGAGCTGAAGCAGGTACGGCAGTGTCGGGACAAGGATCTGTGACCCAGAGGCTGATCTCTGTCCCCGTGCTGCAGGACAGCTCTGTTTAGAGTCCTGCTCCCAGGGAAACGCAGGACAAACCTCACCGGCCCCAGCACCACGTAGGGCAGAACGTGACGTGTCTGCTGAGTCACGGGCACGTTTCGAGGGAGAGGTCTCTGAGGAAGAGCCCTGCAGAGCACTTCACACCTCCAGCCCACCCTCCCAGAACACAGAGCTTCTGGAGCTGCACGTTACTGGATTGTGGGGTGTGACAAAGGCTGCTTTGGGTTCACTGCTTTTACATCCTCCCACTCCTTTTGCCCGAGTGCAGCTTTCCACTCCGCAGCCACACACGAGACGTCAATGCCATCGGCAGAAGGAAGAAGCCAGAGAACAAGACATCACACAGCAGCTCTGCCTCGACACAAAATTCTTTGTCTTGTAGACAGTGACGCTCATTTACGGGAGACTCCTGCAGAGAAACACATCCAAGTCTCTCTTTCAAAGGCCGCACTGTCAATCCACGCTAATTAATTTTCACAGTATGCTCACAGGGAATTCCAACTCTCAAAACCATCGCTCATGAACTTTAACATTTATCAACTCAGCCTCCTGATTTCTCCCTGGGTTCCGCACGACCCCGAGCACCTGCTCTGTTCTACAGCAACGTCAGGACTGTTGGTGATGTCACGACACGAGACAAAAACCACACGTACCGGGCTCAACACACATTGAGCAAGGAGGGCACTAGAAACCAGACCTCTTGCTTTTGGATGAATAATACTGGAGTGAAAGGAACTGAATCAGACTGGAGATACCATTACAGAGCGAGGGAGGCCCTGCAGTCAAAAGACAAGACAGTCAGACTTTTTTTTTCCCCCCAATTCCTTTTGTTTCACAAGGGAGCTAGAAGCAGCTTCCTCTGGCAGAGCTCCTCTCCCCAGACTTTCCCTTGCCATCGAGTCTTGACAGTACCACACAGTTTACAGCAGCTTAAGAATTTTGTTTGTCTTCATAATTCAAGCTGCCACCTGCAGTTGCCTTCTCCATTCACAGTCTGAACTCCCGATGCCGAGGACCGAGGCACAACCGCGCGCACCCCAGCGTGGCACCCAAACTTCACGAGGTCTGCCCGTGTGTGTGTGTGTGGAAAGGCAGCAGAGGGAGAGAGCAGAGCTGTCTGCAGAGACCCACAAAGCCTCATCTGCTCGATCTCTGCCAACAGGACCATCCTGCCAGGTGCTGAACATCTGTCTCTTACCGCCGAGGAGCAGGACAAAGTCTGCTGCTGGAGTGGAACTGGAGCAGAATTAACTGGGTTTTTTTTTTACATTCCACACTTTGAGAGGCACAATCCTGTTCTACCCATCACCCCCTACTTGCCATTTCTTTTCATTAAGGACTCGTTCAGTCCTATGGTTCTTCCACCTACCAATCAGGCAACCAGCAAGTCAACTGAGCATTTTAAACCCCAAAACCTAATAATATCGAGCAGAAACCGCTGCTGATGCAGACCTTTGATCTGCTTCTCTTTGTTGACAGCTTTACAAGTGACCCCCCGTCCGAGCTCGTGATTTAAGAGCAAAATCAGCTGCTGGCTGCCAAAACCCAGCACACGACACGGTCCCCGAGCTCACGAACGGAAGGAGTCTTACCGAAGCAGCAGCTCCTTCGGCAGTTTTTTGTTGATCACAGCTTCGTCGTTGTTTGAGAACATCTGTAAACAGAAACAATTTGAACAATTGAGCCACGTATCCTCATTAAGGGAACAAAAGCTGCTTTACTCTAGGGCAGAAGCTGCTGGTTAACGAGGCCACTTCAAGAGACATCTGGCCCGAGAAACGCTCAAAACTTTTACGCGCGAGCTTTCCAACTCCCAGAACCCAGTTGGAGAGAATATTTCATACAGTATGGTCTAAAAAACGGCCCAAGAACGCTCTGAGGATTCACTGATTAACTATAAACCTGAGATTTTCCCACTTCTCTATTAAATGGTCATTCGGGTGTACCTGTCAGCTGGCAGTGACAGTAGGAAGGTACCACCAAAGCACAGGCACCACGAGCGCACCGCGGAACTACGCGTAGATGGGTTGGAGGGAAGGGTGCTGAGCAGCCACAGCATCCAAGGAACGGGGCTGGGAGATGCAGGCAGGACTGGTTTCCACGAGAGAAAAGGCAGCAGAGTGCTGGTGAACAGGGGCCGAACGAAGCAGCACGACAGGGCCCGGGGCGTTCTCATGGCAAACAGCCGGAGAGCAGCCCCGAGGAGCTCGGGGACAAACAGTTTGGGTTTGGGTTTGTGGTTTTTTAAAGCCTGAAGCACGGCTTAAAGGGAGATGGGAGCTGTTTACAGGGAGATGTGAGCTGTTTACAGGGAGATATGAGCTGTTTACAGGGAGACGTGATCTTTGGTGCTGCATCAGGAGGAGAAACGACGCTGGGAATCCACTGTGTCCTCCGAGGCAGGAAGTCAGAGCTGTTTGTTGCATCCCATGCAAACTATTGTCCCGGTGGCCAACTGGCAAAGCTGAAATGGGCTTTGGGACCAGCTGAAATGGGCTTTGGGACCAGCTGAAATGGGCTTTGGGGCCAGCTGAAATAACCCCACCGGCCGTAAGAACGACACAAACTGCTCTTTCCAAACGAGTCCCACGAAACACAGAGGGCAAAGCTTCCTGTGTTTGGGGGGAAGCACCTACACGTATTAAAAAGACTCAGCATTGCCTTGCCACGGTGAAAACAACCACAACCAGCCGACCTCCACCCGCTCGTGCCCGTGGGAGGAATGATTAGAGAGATCTGGGAGCTGAGCCTGCCAAGCGGCGATGCCTCCGTCCGTTCAGAAGCATCCTCTCAACGCTTCCGAAAGCAGAGCAGGGAACAAGGAGAACGAGCTTTAATTTCATTAATCAAGTTTCTCTTTAATCTCCTGGAATAACTAAAGAGCTGATTTTCCTGAGCCACACACCCGGTAAAAACCGCTGCTGCGAACGACAGCCTGAAAAAGCTGATTCTGATCAGCCTGACTCCATTTAGTTGGGTGCAGGCAAAGCGAATAAACCCGGCATCAGCAAGGACACGTACAGAGGATCAGATTAAGAGTTAAAAAAGGAAAGTAAGACCTTGGTGGCTTAGGAAGCTGCACACAGCCCTCGCCGAGAGACAGCAGCTTCTGCGGGCAGCCAGCGTCCTGGTACCTGAGCAGCGACCCAAGCCCAGCACCCACCAGAGCTGACAACAGAATGATGCCCCCCGTTGCACGAGGAGGCTCCAGTCTAACTCACAGTTTGCTTTTTCATTATCTGAAGAGGCTGAAGTAGGACACGAGCTGCCCAGCATCCCTCCCCAGAATGTCACACAGCAGAGAAGTGTTGTTTCCCCCCCCCCACAGACACTTTTATCACTTCCCACCAGCAGATATCACAAGTTAGCAAGTCCTAAACGGTCCACTAGACAGGCAACCACTCAGCCCATTTTGTGGCTCATTAAAATGGAAGTTTTGCCATTTCCCCAGCTCGCACAAACGGCTGTGAAGTCTGTTCTGTCAGAGACTGGGGCACAAGAGCATCTCCTCCAGTCCGGGCCCACACTCAGACTGGGTCACCCACGGTACCCGACGCCTGGCAGGTAACTGCCGAGTGCCAGCTCAGGTTGGGGTGTCACCGGGGCTGGGACAGGAGCCAAGGCACGTGCACGTTCTGGGGCTGGAGCATCTCACTCGATGGCTTAGCTGATCAGCTGGGAAACTGAGGACATTCTGAAGAAAGCTCTAATGAAGGAGAAATGCAGAGGAATTAATTCATGGGAAAAGGAAACGATGATTTTTCTTCCCCCTAACACCAGAACAACGGTGAACGGGCAAATCTATCCTCCTTCCCATGATTGTCCAGGCCAGGATTCTACATCTGAACCAGCATCCTCCACCCCCTGCACAAAAAAAAAAGGTCGAGAGAAATTAAAGGAGCAAATCAGAGAGCGGCAGAAGACTTCCGAAAAGGAACCAGACGTGAGGAGACCAGGCAAGGGGCAGGAAGTATTAAAATAGAGATTCCAGGAGCAGCCAGCCGGCCTTTTCTGTCTCATCTGCGTTGGCAACAAGGCTCTGTCTGAACTCAGCCTTCCTGTGAGAACGGTGCCTCCCGGTTCAGAGCAGTTGGGTGCGTTTGACAGGGCACCCGGAGGGGTTTGCTTTGCCATGGTTTGCCCACAGGAGCTGGCAGGGAGGACAAGGATCACCCAACCTTCAGCCATCTGCAGGAACTCACTAACTGTCCCCTCAATTCCAGTTCTCTTTCCTGCACTCTCCACACCAACTGGAAGCCTGGAGATTATAAGAAGGCAGAAAGCTGGTGCTTCCCAGGAGGGATCTGTGGGTGCCACTGCTCCTCTCTCCAGAGCACTGCCACCCAGCAGCGGGCAAACCAAGCAGCTTCACGAGAACAAACGGACAAAAGCCATCCAAAGATCCAGTTCCTGCAGCCTTACGCCAGAGCCGCTTCGCAGGAGGCGTCACCCGTCCCTGCGCTGCGAGAGCTCTTCCCTCGCCCTCCAGAACACTCCAGCTTTGCAGCCCGGCTCCGTTCCCAGCCGCCCGGTCCCGCAGCGGGCCGGGAGTTGCTCGGTGAGGGGCTCAGAACCGGCTTTCCCCGCCGTCAGCCTGGGAGACAGAGCTGCCTCAACTCGTTACGGGGCACGGCAACCCAAACTGGGTCACGGGGGTGACATCGGCCCGGGAGCCGGGCGCCAGCGCTCCGCAGCTGAGCGTGCGACGGGTGCCAGCGTCTAATTACCAGCGTCCCCCGCACAAGAAACACCTACGGACCTACCGGGCTCGTCACATATGCAAAGAGGGGTGTGAACAACGGCTGACGCAAGCTGGAAGTGAAGCAACCCTCGGCAGGCACCCGTCGGCCGAGGGAGAATGAAAAACCACGAGGGAGAATGAAAAACCAGAGCAATCGTGTCATTACTGCAGCCACTCATCCAGCCTTCGAGCGAGTCTCGCGTCGTCACGGGCCGGGCTTCCGAAGCCACGCGAGCAGAGGGAGTCGTCACCTCGGTCCTCTCCTTCGGGTTTGGTGCCACACGGCCCGCCCTGCCCAGCGCCAGCGGAGACGGGGGAGATTTGGGGGGTAACTGGCCCCACGGGGGACTGAGTCAGCTGCTCTGGTCAAGGGCAGGCTGTGTGACGTCCGCCTGTCTGGCTGTGCAATGTCTGCCTGTCTGGCTGTGTGACATCTGCCTGTCTGGCTGTGCAATGTCTGCCTGTCAGGCTGTGTGACATCTGCCTGTCTGGCTGTGCAATGTCTGCCTGTCTGGCTGTGCGACATCTGCCTGTCAGGCTGTGTGATGTCTGCCTGTCTGTGTGATGTCTGCCTGTCTGTGTGATGTCTGCCTGTCTGGTTGTGTGACGTCCGTCTGTCAGGCTACACGAACACACGTCACCGGTAAAGGCACAGCCACCCCCGACAGCTCCTCACCCACACTCACTGTACATTTTCCTGTATCTTCCAAGCTTCCACCTGAGAAAAAGTTGCCTTATTAAGGTGGAGGCCTCAGGGGCAGGTCGAGGGATGGGTTCCACAGCAGCAAGCAAAAGCTTCTCCAGCGAGAGGAGTGTTTATCCAACAGGTTCCGCAGAATTCAAACCTCTTGCTTCCAGAACAGCTACACTGCCTGTGCCTCCAGTTCCCCGGAAAGTCACACTGGCACAAACTTGTCCTTCTTACAGAGAACTGGAAAAACCCCACGGAGATGCTACGGACCCAGCTCTGGGCCCTGGAGCTGTTGTGCAGCCGGGGTTGGCAGGGAAGGGGGGGAACCAAGGCTTTCCTGTACATGCCACATCTGGCACTGGTTTGGGGTTTATTGTTGGGAAGGGCTCGAGGGGCGTTCCTACAGGGAACAGAAGTTTTGTTTTTCACTTTTTTTTGTGTGTGTGTGTGTTGGAAAATGTACACTCGAGAGGCTTCTCAAGGAGTTATTTCAACGGTTACAGTTTACTGGAAGTGACCAGGAATATTAACGTAGGGAATAGAAAGCGCATTTATTTCACATCACCCTACATGCTCAAAACCACCCTCCAGAAGCAGTTCTTAGGTTGCTGGCCGTGTTTTCAAGAGAACAACCATTTACTCATGTGACACAGCTAAGAGATTTTTCCACTAGAAGAGCAGCAGGGACTTTTTTTCAGTAAAAAGTGCAGTTTAGACATAAAACTACCTCCCCAGCCCACCTTGCCTGTGTGACAGCACACGCTGAAACCACCACCCATCTCCCCAGCAGTTTGTTCCACAGAATTCTGCCCACTAAAGAGCCAGGGAGCAGACAAAGGAAAGCATCAACCCACAGGGTAACACGGGTGCTCTACAGCTACGACGCACAAACTCCATTCACACACTCCAAAGTGGCTTAAGCGTTGGAACTTCAGGACCTAGAACCTACCAACGTCCTGTGACTACATCCCAGAGACCCCAAAATCCTGCTGTGTCAACGAACACGAGGGAATTCACAGGCAGAAAGCTTCAAGGTTGATCACAAGGACTTGTTGCCTGTCAGTCTGGCTGGTTTCTGCATAAAAACATATTATGGGCATTGGGGAGGAAAGGAGCATCGCTCCTCTCTGTGCTCCTACCCGTGGGCATCAGGGAGGAAAGGAACATCGCTCCTCTCCGTGCTCTTACCCGGACCTGGCCACGGGCAGGGGTCTGTGAGAGCTCCTGAAAAGTCCTCAAGAACCAAAGTTAATAAACAGTGTGTTTGGCTGGATGAGAAACACTCTGCCATCAACATGAAGAGGAGATCAACTGCCCATGTTTGCACTCAAGGCAGGCTGATGGCGGGCGAGGGGGATACGGCCGCCGAGGCATCGGCCGGGCTGGAGGCAGTTACAGCACCAGGCTGCATCTGGCTGAATTCCTGGGCACCAGGAAGGGAAGGAGGATGGGTTGGTCTGAAAAACATATCAAAATCCCACGAGGCTTAACTTGAGAAGCAGCTGTGCCAAAGCCTACGACCGAGATGCAGGCTTGGAACCGGAACGCTTTCCTTCCAGAGCGGGAAATTCAAAGCTGGATGGAGGAAAAAGGATGGAGGTTCTTTGGAGCTGTCTGGCACGAGTGGCTGCGAGGAGAACAAAGGCACCCAAACCACTCGTTACACCCAGACCCGTCGTTAGCCACCTTAATGGGCACCCGAGAGAAAAATAAGATGAGGTCTGGCTGCCCAGCCCATTAAGCAGCAGACTGGAAATCCAGAGCTGCCCCAAAGCACGAAGGAAATGCAGCGAGCAGTGCCAGGGACGAGGGCAGGAGAAGGTTGGGGGAGGGAGGGAGGAAGAAAGAAGCTGGACGTCCATTTTCAGTACAGGAAAAACCCAACAGCAGACCCCCATCCGTGCAGGGAAATGGAACTGTGAACCTTTCTTCCAGTACAAAGCCAACCAACCCAGTGCTTCATGTCTCTGCGTTAAGCAAACTTCACGGAAAAGCAGCAATGCAGAACTGAAAAGCAGATCCTCTCAAAGAGCCACGAAATATCAGGGGATACAACATTTTGAAGTCCTGCAACTTGTTTACTTGCGAGCAAGACAAACTCCTCCGAGCAGCCCGACAGATAGGAAAGGGAAGGGTAACTGTGCTGAGGGTGGGATTGTAGCTGCTCTTCAGAGCTCCCTGTCCTCGGTCCACGGGCAGATGCTGGCCAGGCCCTCCCCAGCCGCTCACCACCACAGGAAATGAAGCAATTAAAAGCAAGACAGAAAACAGGCTGCGATTATTAGCGAGTAAATAATGTGTGCTGGAAACTGGTTTCCAGCAAGGCGAGGTGTGGGGGGGTCAACAGTTGCTATCCTGAGCAAAGGATTACGTCCAGAGCTGGTGTATTTTGTCAGTTTGTATCCCCATCCAACCAGCATCATCAAGATGCTCTGGAGATCAACCTGCAGAGCCCTAAAAGGGTCTTTTGCAGCTGAGAAGTGAAAGAAATGAAACATAGAACTGTCAGGGTTGGAAGGGACCTGAAAGCTCATCCCGTTCCAACCCCCCTGCCATGGGCAGGGACACCTCCCACTAGAGCAGGTTGCTCAGAGCCCCAGCCAGCCTGGG
>WTSP01025732.1:0-16393 GCA_025331215.1 Actenoides lindsayi
GAGTGAACAAAATAGGGGAAAAAAAAAAAAAGAGTTACAAAAGAGATATACATGCTATACCGATGTGTACATTGAAGGTACCCTTAATAAGTTTGAAGATGACACTAAACTGGGTGGAAGTGTTGATCTGCTAGAGGGTAGAAAGGCTCTGCAGAGAGATCTAGACAGACTAGATCGATGGGCTGAGGCTAACTGTATGAAGTTTAATAAGGCCAAGTGCTCGGTTTTACACTTTGGCCAGAACAACCCCAGCAACACTACAGTCTCAGGGAAGAATGGCTGGAGAGCTGCTCATCAGAGAGGAACCTGGGGGTTTTGATTGACACCCAGCTGAATATGAGCCAGCAGTGTGCCCAGGTGGCCAAGAAGGCAAATGGCATCCTGGCCTGGGTTAGGAATAGTGTTGCCACTACGTCCAGGAAAGTGATCCTGCCCCTGTACTCAGCACTGGCGAGGCTGCACCTTGGGTACCATCTTCAGTTTTGGCCCTTCACCACAAGAAGGACATTGGGGCACTGGAGCATGTCCAAAGAAGAGCAACAAAACTGGTGAAGGGCCTTGAGAACATGTCTTACGAGCAGTGGCTGAGGGAGCTGGGGTTGTTTAATCTGGAGGAGGCTGAGGGGAGACCTTATTGCTCCTGAAGGGAGGTTACAGAGAGGTGGGAGTAGGCCTATTTAACCCAGGGGAAATGGATTCAAGCTGTGCCAGGGGAGGTTTAGCTTCGATATTAGGAAGATCTTTGTTTCTGAGTTATCAGGCATTAGAATGGGTTGCCCAGGGCAGTGGTGGAGTCCCCATCCCTGGAGATGTTTAAAAGCCAATTAGATGGGGTACTTAGGGATATGGTTTATGGGGTAGACTTGGTAGTGTTAGGTTGATGATTAGACTAGATAATCGTACAAGTCTTTTCCAATCTAGGCATTTCTATGATTCTATGATTAGGCAAAGCATTGCCAGCAGGTCAAAAAAGGTGACCCTTCCCCGCTATTCAGTACTGGTTACACCCCATTTGGACTGCTGTGTTCATTTCTGGGCTCACCATTACAATACATAGATTTAAAAAGTGCAACACTGGACTCAAAAAAGTTGATTAAAGGATTGAAGCATCTTTAATATGGAAGAGACTAAGAGAACTGGGACTATTTGGTTTGGAGAAGAGAAGGCTCTGGAGGATCTTCTCATTGTGAGTAACCGATGTTAGAAGATTAAGAAAATGGAGCCAGACTTTTCTCAGTGCCTACAGACAAAATAAGAGGCACTAGGCAGAAACTGAAACACAAAATTCCATCTAAGCACAATAAAATACTTTTTTTTTTCCGTGAGTATGATCAAAAGTTGGCATAGCTTTCCAGAAACATTGTGGAGTTTTTTTCCATAGAGATATTGAAAATCTGACTACTGGACATTAACCATATACTACAATGTATTTTCCTTCAAATACTTTTGAAAGTTTGTTATTAAGAAACAATCATGGTGAAAAGTGTCAGCCTATGACATTAACTGTTTTGGTAGATTCAGACCCTTCAAAAGTGTGTCTTTCCCAGGCAATGCACCCCTAGACATTCTTCTTACCAACACTGTAGTCTGGAGAGGTGAAATGATGGAAACTCCTGCGCCAAGCAGTCCCCTCCCTGAGTTCAGGTTCAAGTCATGGTACCCACCAACACCACCCAAACTGTGTGGCAGTCTGCAGAATGCAGTAGTTTGAGGATGAAGCAACACTGTGTGCTAGGACGTCAGAATGGTCTTCAAAGTCTTTTTCTGCTGTGTTCAAAGGATTAATACCCTTCCTATTACATTTCATGAGTGATGCTGAAGGCATAAAGGATCATCCATTTAAAAATACAATATTATATTTTTGGTATTATGATATTAAGACATGAAATTTTTATATTTTACCTTTACAGGTAGTACACATGGATGTCTTGTTATATCTATGTTCATTCTTAAAGAGTGTATGACACTGATTTGAGGGGGGTGGGTTTCCAGGGAATGATCAGAATACTTACGCTCTAGTCATTACACCTGACTGACCTCATTTTGAATCTTTTATGAGTGTAAGTCCCAGGTTAACTTAAATAATACCAGAGTTTTGGAAAAAGAATTGTTCCATGAGATTTTCTTTATCTGTGTTTCCCATCTGGCTTGCTGTTAGAGGCTTTTAATCCTGTGTTTGCTGCCAGTGTTTCCCAGAAAGGCTTATAATTGCTTGGAATTTGTATGAACGGTTCCAGTCTGGTGCACAATTAGGGATGCACTATAAAATTTTCATTGCTCGATTTACTTGAAATTACAAGATGGATGGGTAACAATAATGACCATAGTTGTACCATATAAAAATGACTACTGGAAATTTGCAAGAAGGAAAATTTAATGATAACTATTTCTTTTACTCCAAAGACGAGGGGAAAAGGAAATATGGCAGTAGAACTGAAAAGAAATGCTTAATGTTCAGTAATACTTTCCTTATTTCCCCTAGAGCTGCATAGCTAAAATTGGAAACCTGTGATTCAGAGTATGTTTATGTGCCCCTTTAAGAGGGGGTTTGGGATGATATACAAACATGACATGTGCTTTCTCTTCTCTGGGAAAATAAATGCAAATATGCTGTTCATTTTTATATAAACAAATAGTTCACTTTTCTTTCTCCTCTTCTCTTCTCTTCTCTTCTCTTCTCTTCTCTTCTCTTCTCTTCTCTTCTCTTCTCTTCTCTTCTCTTCTCTTCTTTCTTCTCTTCTTCTTCTTCTTCTTCTTCTTCTTCTTCTTTCTCTTCTCTCTCTTCTTTTTTTTTTTTTCACCCTTTTTGACTTATCTATGTTCCTGCTGATGATGCAGAGAGGTATATTCCCAGTTATGACTGGCAGTTGGCATCAACATGCCATGAAAAAAACGCTGGCGTATTACTCATTAGGAAATCCTTTACACTGAATGTCACAGATTGGATGTGCTTTTGAAAGGAACTTCATATTTATAGCTTCTCACAGTGAGACATAGACTTCCTGAATCTTTTCAGGTTTGTTTGGCTAATTCCTACAGTTTCAAAAAGTTGTTATGTCTTCAGCCACATGTTTGTTGTGAAGTGAGAAGGTGTTGTGAAAATAAGTGTTGTGCAATACTGAGAATTCAGAGTGTAACAATGAACACACTTGTCTGCAAGTTATCAACAGGAGAGTCAGTGTGGTTGTACAGTACTGTGCTCTGTGATAAATGACCTAGCTCAGGCACCAGAAGCCTTCTTAAGTGGTTATTCACATCAGTGAGTTTGTCTTATTGTGAAGCAGGTTGAAAAGATCGGTTTCAGGTCTCTGCTTTGACCACAAGGACGTTTTTAGGTACTCACTGTATAGAGATCTCATGCTTTAATTTCCTTTTCAAAGGAAAATGAAAAGAGTGGAAACTCAGTGGTATTAGTGATTCCAAAGAATCAACTAGCTTTGGATTTTGAACTTTTATTTCCATGGAGCCCATATTTCATTTATGATATTTGTTAATTCAACTAATAATAAATATAATTACATAAAAGGTACATCAGCTAGTACATCTAATGATTTTTGTCTAACTGCTTTGGAAATTAAATTACATTGATGATAGCTCTAGCTTTTGCCAAAATAAATGTAGTTATGACACTGAACTTACCAAGTGTAGGAGTTCTCAATGTCTTCGTATTTCTTTACAGCTTAGCCTTCACTTTCTCTCTTCAGCTCTACACTGTGGCTGAGCACCTTCATAAGACTTGTATGATAGCATGTCTGTGGCAGGTTCTGCTTTATATTAGATCCATCTGCTGGCATGATCCATGAATTTCTGAAGTAACTTGTAGGGTCACAAAGACTAAGAAAGAGCACAAAGTTGTTGGTTTTTTGTTGGTTTTTTTTTTTACAAGGGGGATGTCAGTCAGTGACTGTACACAAAAAAAATCCACCTAGAAGGGAATGTCCCAGCTTCAAACTCCTCATGTGTGTCAGGTCACATGGGAGGGCCATAGTGCATTTTTTTTCTCACATCTCCTGCATGCCACTGACAGTGAGCAGGAGACAGCTTTGTGTATTCATTGCCTGAGGTCCCTGTAAAGAGAAGGGAGGTAGGTGCAGGTGATACTAGGAGACTGACCATACTATCAGTTAGGAAGGAAGAGAGACACATCCAAATTTCTTGCAACACAGGATACATTCCCCTTTGACCCCAAAGCTGACTCTGTGGTAGAGGCAGCAGTGATATTCAAGTACCTCAGAAAAGGATCTTTTGTATACTCTCACAGACGCTGCTCACTCACTTTAAAGTCTCCTTCAACCACAGGGTTACATGACTGAGGAAAATGAAGAGAAAAAACCCAAACAACTGAGAATATTGTAAGCCTGTACTGTTACAGGTAGCCACTTGAAGTTTGGTAATAATGATTTTGTAGTATTGATCAATGTGTATTGTGGTGGGGACTTTCTCTGTGGTTTATTTCTAAAGACTCTGAATATGGTGGTGGAAAAAAATTTTCTAGGTCATATATGCTGTGCACGAACCTACCAATGTGGTTTGCTCTTTCACTGTGAAACTATTAGAGACCCAGGATTTTAAAGAATTGAAAATGATCATGATATGATGAGAACAGTTTAATAAAAACTTTTTCACAAGAATGTGAAGGATTTACTCTTTGTATCCCTCATTTCTGGGTCAGAAAAGGTGTAAAATCCAACAATTATACATTATCTGATTTATACTTTCTAAACATAAAAACTCTTCCAGAGCTATATTAAGGTATTTTTTAGAAACTGTTTAATTTTATCTTAAAACATTCCAAGTCATGTTGACTTTTCATAGTTAGCTGTTTCTCTATTCAATTCCCCTCACAGTTAGAAAATTATGCATTATTTCAAAACTGGATTTATCTACCTTTACTATACAGCCGTTTATTCTTATTACACCATAAGTACCAAGGTTAAAAAGCTTCCCAGCATCAATTATCTTGTGAGTTCCTACACACAGTCTTCAAGATACTTCTTTGTCTGCATACAGAGAGGTGAATAAATTGAGATCTTCTAAGCCTCACATATTAACACTTCTCCTCCTTTAGTCCTTCTTCAAAATTCCTAATATTTTCCTTATCATTTTGGCAGTGTGAATAGAACAGGACAAAGAAATGGACCAGCTCTAGAGCTTGGCCCCAGAAAAGCTATTGCAGTCATATTGTTAATGTTATGCGCTAACAACAAGTTACTCTTCTGAACAGTGAAGTCACGGTATCTGACAAGGAAAAGTGAAAGAGTGGTATAGCTGACTTTGTTGGTGAATTTGCAGCAGGATGATCTCCAGCCCATTTATTCATAATGTGTTGGTAGCTTAAACTGTGCGCCAAGGATCAAATATCAGAACTTTGGATCAGGACTCTCTTTTTGAGAAGATTTTCTCATTGTTATAGGGTAAATCATTATTCAGAAAAGCAAAAAATTTTCACCCTTTCATATATACAGAATCTGTGAAAAAGGCAGTAATGTCACCCAGTCTGTATCTAACAGCACAAACTTTTGTGAATCTTTGGCCTGTGGAAGTGCAGTATCCTTACAAGTAAGATACTAGAGAAGATAAAACTCTCAGGGGTATGTGGCAGTTAATGGAAGTGATTTATGGTGTGTGATCTAACTTTCTGCCTTCTCCCATATGTAACAGAAAATGGTTGTTTAGGCAATGCTGACAGTGAGTGAATAGTGGTACCTCCTTCTCTTGCCTTTTCCCAACAGTGTCTTTAGCCCAGAGCAGAACTGTTCCTGTTAGGAGGAGGGACAAGTAGGGTTTGACTACTTAAACTGTGGCATGATGTTTGGTGACTCATGTACTTGTAGAAGTCCATTTGATTGAAGAGATGATGGCAGCTTTTGTTGCTGAGTTGAATAGATTGATGCTGTAATGATAGAGAGTGAAAAGGAACCTCCTCAAGCAATGTTGTTAGTGAACCAAATTCCAGATGTTTAAAAGTGGGGTTAGTATTTCTCATGCCCAAAGCTTTAAAATCTTCCCTTGCGAGCGAGCCCAGAAATGCTGTAATAAATGAATGAAATGTTGAATGTTGTGGCTGTTAAAGGTTAATCAAGTTGATATGTAAATAGTACCTTGGTTTGTCTTTGTATACTTAACATATTAGAAAATATGTTAAGTACACAAAATAAGTAACGTATATAGAAAGAACACCTCTTGATGTGCTTGACTAGTTACTTAATATTGATATGTGTGTTGCACCTTGGTCATCAGTGCGTTATTTCTTGTTATGTCGATAAAATGTCATCTAAATTGATGCTTTTATGCTGGGATGAGGAAAAAAAATAAAGCAGCAATTGCTTACAACCTGAATATTAAACAAGTTTGAGCAGATTTTATAGCTGTAAACCCATAAGCATTTCAAAATAAGAGGAATGTAGATGCAAATTATAAGCATAAATTATTTTAACTCCATGGTTTGTGTGCTAAAAAGAGCCACAGTAAAAAAACCCCAACCAAATCCATGGCTTATTGTATGGCATTTCTTTTTCCCCTTGGTTATTATAAATTAAGAATACAAATGGACTTACATATAGGCACATTTTATGTTATTTTATATGTAAACTCCTTAATGTGTAGGAGGAAAATAAAAAAAAGATTAAGGAGTATTAGAGGTCAGTATTATCTATACCACTTAAAATTAGTTTGATCCTGTGGAGAAATGTTGATGACAAGCATCAAATCAACATAGGTAGTTCTTCTGATGTTGAAGCCTCCTTATGGGGTTTTAGCATAAAGGCAAATTCAGTGGCTTCCTACTTCAATGGAATCCTGAGCAAGTCATACTTGAACTTGTATGTTACAAGAAAATGTACTAATGAATTCAAAGCAAGCGCCTTACTCTGAAATTAGTGAGTATTGAAGTAAAGTACACTGAATGAATATTTCATTGTCATGATGCAAGTCACATTCCTCTTAGACTAGAAATTTGTTCCTGAGAATCGGGTACGTAGGATGAACCGTGTAAGGTTCAAGATTAATTTAGGCCAGAGAAACTGATTTACCCTTAAGGAACTGTAGTTTACAGAACAGGGAGGATTAAGACTACAAAACTGTTGGGTTTTTTCTTTTCTCAATATTTTCCTATCAATAGAAGTTCAAGCATGAAACTCATGTGTAAAGTAACCCTTAGTACCATTCTCTGTTGCATGTTTTGTCTTTAGCACTGCTTCTTCATAGCTTTTCCCTTTCTTAAATCTGTCTCTTTAAACAATTTTGGTAACAGGATAAAAATAAGGTGTAGAGGAAGAAAGGAGTGATCATAAAAGGTAAAATTTGAACTTACATTGAAACCCAGACTAGATGTTCTGGTCCATACTTGTGTTAGCTTTAACATAAAAGACTAAGAGTAATGACACACTTTTTACAATCATAGCTGTTTCAGCCAGCTCCAGAATAGGAGATACATGTAGCCAAATATAACAAACTTCTGGGAGAAGGAGCCTAAATATGAAAAGTAGTTGGCTGAAAAAACATCCTTGTAGTGCATTAGTATCTTCCTATTCCACCCTTGTTCTGATACCCCTCAGGTATGGTGCTTTTCTCTTGTCTCAGTGTCTCATCCTGTCTCTGTCTTTGCATTCTGAAATTCTGGGCACTGTGTTTGGGAAGTCGCTGGAACAACATGAATGGTGGTAATACACATGATGTCACGAGATAATATAAATAACAGTGTCTTTATCAATATTAGGCTCTTTATTTTGGTAAACAGATGTTGTATTAATTGTATAAAAGTGAGTTGTTTCAAAATGAATGTGACATTAGACCAAGGTCTTAGTCTGCTGAAATGAAACAAATTACTTGCAGTTCTTTTCAGATTTTTTTTTTTGCTTCCCTATATGAATCAGGAGTCCTGTCTATCCAGTTTCTTACCATTCTGACACCCTACACCTGGAACTGCCAGTATGTATCTACATACTGTCTACAATGCTGTATCTTTTAAGGAGAAAGTACATAAACTTGTACTTTTTCAAATGTCAGTCCTTATGGTACACTGTAAGACTGATGGGGAGAGTGTCTTTTCAGCACTTTTTTTTAATCGACATTAAAATAAAAGATCTGCATTACTTAAAGAGAAGTTGTAAAGTTAGGCCAAAATGTCTTCTTATGTGACCATGTATCAAAATTAGACTTTCTCTCTTTCTGACTAAGACGTCTTTCATGAATTCTCAATTCTGTAATTTACTGTATGAAGAGAGGAAAGTAAAATTAGGAATACTGGTAAGGCCGAATGAATAATTCTCCCTTTCTAATTTCCTTCAAATTTAAGGACACTGTAATTTATTCTTACTCAACACTTAGTAAAAAGCAGCTCCTATTTAATCTTTGTAATCCTGGCTTTGAAGCTGCTGCTTTGTAATTTTCTGTACAAGTAGCAATCACAGCAGTGGTTTTGATTAAATGATTACCCATAGGCCTGCTCTTGAATGAAATGACAGATGTACTCTGCTAAGACGCAAGTAAATGCTGTGAACTTAGTAACTTTCTCCAGAGTAAGCGAGTTCCAAATACCATTATGTACTATTACTATGAATTACCTGTGACATAAACCATAACATATTCCTTTGACAAGCTTTCTTTGAATGACAGGAGGGGAAAAAAAAAGGCTGATAACGTCCAAATAACTCTGTAGTATTTGTTGCAACTATGTGTATATAAATGGAAAGTGAGTGCCTGTGTCAGCAAGAGCTACCTCAGAAAGAGGTTGAAGTGTCTGAAGATCTCTTTGCCTTTCTCTGTTGTGCTTTAAAGTGTTCATTTCCTCTTTGACAGGTTTTCTAAAACTGTGTGAATCATGTCAGATCTTCTAATAAGACGCTGACAGCCTGTTGTCTGAAAGGAAATTCCACAATATATCAGCATGGGGATATTTAACACAATATTTACTCTTAGGTTTTCTCTATTTGTTTGCAAGCAATTTTGTGGGCTGAAATATTGCATTTAGTGGTACCAACAAAAATAGCATAACGTGAAACAATTTTAGCTTCAGGAAAATCACAGTGAAATGGTAACAGACTCCCCGACTTTATGTAATTTTTTTGCAATTTCATTGCAAATTATTCTTCGTTGTTATTGGTTTCTCAAAACACCTATTTATGTATTTATGTATTTATTTATTTATTTATTAAATTTTATTTCATGTGTCCTGCTTTTCGCTAGGATAGAGTTAATTGTTACAAGAAGCTGGGAGGAGAGACAGACAAGACAGATGACCCAAACTAGCCAAGAGGATGTTCAATACCATATGACATCATGCTCAGTGTATAAACTGGGGGAGCTGGTGTGAGGGGGGAAGGGGGCTCAAGGCTCAGGAATGACCTGAGCGTTGGGTTCTGGTGGTGAGCATTTGCATTGTGCATCAGTTGCTTTATACATTCTTATATTAGTATTATTGTTATTATTCTTCTCTCCTTGTGCTGTCCTATTAAACTGTCTTATCTCAACACATGAGTTTTCACCTTTTTCTTCTGATTCTCCCCCCCATCTCACTGGCAGGATTTGGGGTGAATAAGCTGGGTCTGAAAACAACATAAAAGAAACTCATTAGTATGATAGTTGTTGTTTATGGGTTACTCTCTGTGGAGTAGATGGTACTCTGGAACAAAGGTAAGTGGTTTTCCACTGCAGTATCTAATACCTAGTATTACCAACGTAACTCTTCCTGGTGTGCTATATGGGAAATTTTCAGTTTCATTAAAATTCACAATTACCCGTACAGCTTGCATCTGGATTTATGGAAATATTATTTGCCTACAGAGGAAAAAACCAACACCCTAACTCCTGAAAAGCTATTTAACAGATTATTTTTTTTTTATCCAAAGAAAGCAATGGTGATTTTTCATCAAATGCATGGAAAATATATGTCTTTGTCTGGTAATATCGCATAAAGGCAGAACTGTGCACATGCCCTTGTGACCTTTGCTACTGTGCTCTTGCTGGCTGGCTCCTTGCTGTTCTGTAGAAATCCACTGCTCTGAAATGGGAAAAACAAAAGAGCAGAGAGAGCTTGAAAGAAAGGAGTTGTTAAAGGGAAAAGTCAAAGGAGGGAAAGATAACAAGAACCTGAGACATCATTCTCCCCTGAAAACAAAACCAAAAAAACCCAACCAAACAACAACAATAACAACAAAACCAAAACCAAACAAGCAAAAAAGAAACATCAATAACAATATTAGAGAAAAAAAAAAAAAAAAAAAAGATAATAAAAAGAAGTTAGCATTTCATCACTGTCAGCATTATTAACAATAGGTTAATGTTTACATTATGGTCCATCACAGGTCCCCCTTGTGCTATGCATTGTTGATAGAGATGCTACTCCATTGTTTCTGCAGACTGCTTTCCCACGTGCCCTTGTAGCTTCCTCATGCCTCAGAATTCCCTCTTTCCATCTCTTTCTTCTTTCATGAAAAAGTTGGAGGGAGTTCCTCATTTCACCACTGGTTTGCAGCATTAAAGCTGTATAGTCTTTTAAAAGCTGGCAGATAGGATTTTGGGGAACAGGAGAAAAAGTGATGAAAGGAAGAAAAAAGTATACGAGGCTGTATAATGAAGAAGATGTCATGTGAAAGATTAAGAGGTTACTCCTCATGAACCTCACTACTGGACCTGCTGGAATAACTACCTTGAAGTCACTCCTTCTTATTGTATCAGTATGATCTAGGTTAGTCTGAACACTTAAAATAATTACGTTTTTAAAATCTGCATCATTTTGACAGGGGCCGTCTAGAGAGAAAGTTTTATATGTGCTTATCCAACAGACCTCTGGTGACAGCAACCTTCTCATGTGGCATTGACCTCTAACCAAGCTTAACTGCAATGAAAACAAATTTTTTACAAAGTTTAGTTTTTCAGCAGTTATTATTATTTTGCTGCAGAGTTGCAAGTATAGGATAGAATAATTGCAAGATGTAGTCCTGCATACTTTTGAAAATAGCTGAAAGCTAGTGCTTTAGACCAACGTAGTACATACAGCTTGGTATGGTGTTACTTAAGACACATGTATCTGTCTCAAGCTCTGTGTTGATTTTATCACTTTAGAAAGTGATAGAAAGATGACATTCTTTAGCAGGCATTTGTCAAAGTCACATGGCATACTGTTTTTTTGGATAGTCTGCTAAATGTTAGAAGGATATGAGCTTATCTGATACTGTGTACAATCAAAGCTTTCTCTTTTTTATGAGGACTCATCTGGCCTCAGTGGACTGGGACACTGGGACAACTTTTATATTGGTAACCACTTTCTTGATAGTAAGTCTTTTCACAAGATCTGTGCATTGCTCCTGCTTTCTTGTCCACCAAGAAGTACTCATCAGCTAAATGCCTCTCACAGTATCTCATTAGTACAGGATCATATAATGGGGAGTTGGCCCTTAAGAATGGTCTTACTGAGATGGTAACACTGTTAAATGAGTGTGCTATTCTTATATGAGAAAGAAACAAGAAGTGAAGGAATCTTTCTCAATATTTATCTTTGTGATTCAAATTGTATGTATAGTTTGGCTGTAGGCATATGTATACTACTTGAAGAAATGTCAGTTTGCCTTGGTAGGTTTGTCCTAGTGTGGGAAAAAAGGACAAAAATGTGCCAGGGTATACAATATGGCTGATTTAATTAAAAAATAATTATGTCACCTTTTGTCAAGGGAGCATGTCCATAGCAGAACTTTTGAAACCTCATTTTAGTTAAGGGGAGTTCTAGGTTTCATTCTTTTGTTCAGTGAGTTACTCTTCATCTCCACTGCTGATTGAAGGTATTTCCAACCTATATAATCTGTTTTAAAACATTCATATTTTGAATACTGAGTAACAACTTGACAACACTGTATTGCTTTGGATTAGGGTGATTGTTTCAAGTGTGCTTATATGTGACCAGTGAAATTTCTTCTGTATTATTTAATATGCTATTGTACTGCAAATATTTGTGCAAAGTACAGATTCCATACTCTGCTGTTTCTCAGATTCTTGGAATTGTTCTGCAAAGCCATAATTTTGTTCTATAAAAATAAAAGTTAGCATGCTGAACTGTGGCAAGTCAATGTGGTGAAAGAAGGCAGGCAGCGTGATGAAATTTATTTTCCTTTTTAAATACACAAACAGTGATTTAAACCACTAGGAACATCTCTAGTCAGCTATGTTTTTGTACTGATCTCTCCATCCCTCTGTTGCCACTCCATATTCAATAAGCCAAGTCATAAGACTGGCAAATGCTATCTCTGATACATGTATTTAAGTGTACACACATAACCACAGCCTCACGTAAATCACATGTGACAAACATCATTGCATGGAAATAGCTCAAATAATTCAAAAGCCACACCAAAATGCCAAAAATACCAAACCAGATTCTGCTTGGTCATTATCTCCCATGTGGTTTTCAACATTCATCTCATATTATGTTCAAATTCAGGAGCCATAGCCTCAGCTCCAGCCTATTCAGGGCCACATTACCTTGGCACCAGTGCTCATCCTAGTGGTTCTTGGTGGAAATTAGGGATGTTGTTCATACTGGGTTTTTTTGTAGTTGTCATTGAGAATACTCAGAAAAGAAATGGCAAGTTATAGCTCTATCTTTTTAATTTTCCTAATAGGTGGTAGATTGAGGAAAAGTTAAATAATAATAAAATAAAAAACTCAAACATTGCTTTCCATTATATCCTAAAATAAAGCATTCTTGTTGAGATTAACAAATACTGTTATTAGCAGATGTCCTTTATGGAAGTCATTAACATAAATCCTTTGTAAAACACAGAAGTAAAAGCATTTGAACAAATAGGTCTGTGTTTCTGGAATTGCATATTATGTAAACTTCCTAATAGAAACTCTGACATCTACATTATTATTTATATTCCTTGGTAAAGGCACAGAACTACAAAAAATCTATGGAAGGATCAGTTTCTGTTTGAATTGCCAATTTGTGATTTTGATGCTCACTAGCAGGAAGAAAGGAGCCAGTCCTCACTGGCAGTAAGTAGGCAATCTAGGAAGGTTTGGTGTGCGCAAAAGCCTCTTTAGTTTTTTACATTTGTCTGACACTAGGGTGCTGAGTGATATACCTGTAGTGAACTTTAATTATAAAACTAAAATCAACTCATGACACAGCTATCCACATACCATTGCCCAGAGTCTTCATCTTTTATCTTAGTGAAAAGATGCTCTGTTATGTATCGATCAACCTAACCAGTATCAAATTGTGATCTGCAAATGAAAGAAATTGTCTTGTAAGAATGAGATGCACTTTTTTATAAAGAAAGGAAAAAAAAAAAGAAAAGAAAAGAAAAGAAAAAAAAAAAAAAAAAAAAAAAAAAGACACCCTTCTATTAATGTTTTCCTTTGGGAGGCTAATTCCAAACATGAAGCATCATATAAACTACCTTTAAGGTGTTCATTTATGTTTGACTGATTTAAAGGCAGTTGAGCAATTACGTTGTTATAACTTTCCCTGTAGACAAGCAGGTTCTTTATGCCACTGTTTCAGTCCAAGGAGCCAAATAATACCTTTTTTATTGCAGTATTTTTAGACATTGGATACATCTGGAAAAATATTCAAGCAGATAATTAGATTGCATTAGCAATGTGTCTGTTGTGGTTTCCCTGATCCCAAAGAAGGCAGCCCTTTATGAAGCACTTGGCCACAGTCTCCACAAAATCTGCTGTGTAAATTGGCCCACACTAAAGCATGTGGAAAACATTTTTTGGCTGAAACTTGAAACCATTCATGTGGCTTTGAGACAGGGAAGCTCAGCCTGCCAACATCAATAGAACTTTGTACTACAAACCAAAACGGTCATTTAGACATGTGTACTTTCATGCTCTCAAATGCACTGAGGTCAAATATTTTTTAATCTTGGGAATTTTTCCTCTTTATACAGCCTCGTATTTCATGCAGGAAATGAGGCTGAGTACAACAAACACAAATCATTGAGACTGACAGGGCATATTGGGTTCAAAATCCAAACTTTGACTCTAATTGCTCTCCAAAGGCCTCTGGCTCAAGGTAACTGTTGATTTAGTTCAGCTGTTTCAAATCAACACTGTAAGGTCTTGCTAAGACAAACTGGTTAGGCCACGTTACATTTGTACTATTGGTTCCCTTGGGTACAAGTATAACACAGTTAGCATTTTAAAAGATTGCATTTGTCCATACTCTGCAGGCGGTAATTATGAGCAGGCAAATCTTTTGTGAAAGATGGTGTGACCTCCCTTTTGGTGAAAGAGTGATGATGGCTTCTTGCAGAGGAAAAAATAATGTTTCTATTCAAAGTTCAGAGGGAGACCCTACCTTGCTTCTTGTGCAAGTCAGCCTTGTCAGAAATTTGTTGCCATTGTTTTTATTTTGCTTTGATAATGCTTGCTTAGCTAGATAACATGTATCTCTAAAATGTAAGATTTCTGTTACTCCCCTGCTGTGAAAATATTGCAACACCTTCTCAGGGCAGAGAGATTACTGAACAGAAGCTACCTTTCCCCTGCATAAATTAAGCAGTTAACACTCACTCAATTTCATGTATTAGTTTTCTGTATTATTGACTGCTTCTGACATATACTGGATCTGACTTTTCAGCAACAGGAAACCAGAAGGATTACTCAACATAATATAAATCTGCTTGGTGTATTATAGTCTCTAACTGTTCTTAGCAAAGTAAGTGCTGAAGTGTGATTTATACCAATATATCAATTTCCGGGCCTACAGTCAGAATTTGCATGGTAAAGATCTAATCCCCTAGAAGAAAAGAACAGTGAATTTATGCCAGGTTTAATACACAAAGTGCTGTTTTATGGGTTAAGTCTTCCTGACCCAGAGTCATTCCAAAGTGTCACACAGGGACTTAAAAATCACAGATCAAATCAACTGGCCAGATCAAACTGTTTTTAACATGGTGGTGGACTGTAGAAGCAGTAGGATTCTAAGCCACTTCCCACACTTCTAGTCAGCCCCCACTGCAAATACCACTGGTTGACCTGTCGGTCAAAGATTGCAGTTCAGAAGATGTGAAGGCCTGCCACTTCTTCTCTGTCTGCAGCACTTCCTCTGTGCTTGCCAGGTGAGGTGGGAAGGGGTAATATAGGGATGACTGTACTGACTTTATGCCATCTGGGCAACATAGACGGATAGGTGATCCAGGAACAGGCCTGATTAATTTAGATCGTAGTAAGTATCATGTGTACATCTGTGTGTAGGTGGCAGCATTCACATTTACTATTATTAAATTGTATGGTTTATGTTTCAGAAGATTTTTGCTTCTAATGAAAAATATTCCTAAAGCTTCTTTAGTCCTCTTTTTTTCAAGCACATTACATTACATATATATATTTCCAAATCTAGTGTTTACTGGCAAGAACCCTGACTAATAACATCTTTATGGTCTTCAGTTTTTCTCCCAGGAGCTGAAAGGTTCAGCAAGGTAATGGCAGGGATAATTGATCTCTCTGTGATTAACTATAATCCCACACTTGGGTGCAGTGACCAGGTAGAATGACATCTGGGGAAGCAGAGGTGGTTTAATTTGTTGAAAGATGGGTATCTCCCTTACTTTAATGTAAATAATATGATAGTCATTGTGATCCAGACCAGATTAACAAGTTACCGACTGTTGCTTTCATCTCCTTTTCAGAAGGAAATACAGTAATAAAAGATGAGGAGAAGGCTGAGGTGCTTCATGCCTTCTTTGCCTCAGTCTTTAGTAATGGAAACACCTGCACCAGGGAAAGTCACTCCCCCAGGCCAAGAGACAAGGGCCGGGAACACAATGCCCCTCCTACAGTTCAGGAGGAGATGGTCCATGACAAGCTGCTCAATATCAATGAGAATAAATCTATGGGGCTGGATGGATAACATCCTAGAATGCTGAGAGAACTGGCAGGGGTGCTCACCAGGCCACTGTCCATCATTTATCAGCAGGCCTGGCTGACTGGGAAGGTACTAGAAGATTGGAGGTCAGCCAACATAACACCCATATATAAAAAGGGACGGAAGGATGGTCTGGGAAACTACTGGCCTGTCAGTTTGACCAGGGAAGCTGATGGAGCAGATCATCCTTTTGCAGCATCCCATTATGCAGCACATGCAGGACAACCAGGTGATCAGGTCCAGTCAGCATGGGTTTATGAAGGACAGGTCCTGTTTAACAAACCTGATCTCCTTCTATGACAGGGTGACGCACTTGTTGGATGAAGACAAGGCTGTGGATGTTGTCTATGTGGACTTTAGTTAGGCATTTGACAGTGTTTCCCACAGCATTGTATTAGAGAAATTGACTGCTCTTGGCTTGGATGGGCATGCGCTTTCCTGTGTGAAAAACTGGTTAGATGGATGAGTCCAAAGAGTTGTGGTCAATGGAGTTAAATCCAGTTGGCTGCCAGTCACAAG